>LKEA01000073.1:34780-81631 GCA_003795315.1 Cytospora schulzeri
GAGAGAGAGAGAGAGAGAGAGGAGGGAGGGGTATGGTATGGTATGAAGCCATGGATGATGGACCACACACGCATGGGTACGGTATGGTATGAGGGATGAGAGATTATGGTATTTATTCACGGCCTGCTCTCCTTTTTTTTCTTGTTTTATTTGAGGGCAATAACGATTGCGATGATACCTTCGTTGGGATGGATGATGGCTTTTGGAAGCTTGGGTGTTCAGGGTAGTTTATATCATCTTTCTTCTTTCATTGTTGAAGCGTTCGTTCCACAGCAAGCTGATGGACTTTATTGTGGGGGGTTGGAGGGAACAACGGTTTTTATGGTATCAAGTCTCCTTAATGGTCTTCCCAATATCAGGTAGATAAGTTCCGAACGATGATATCAATGGCATACATAGCATTACCCTTCAATGCTCGAAGTTTTTGTGTTCCTCGCCATGCTGGCTGGGTAAAAAGCAATGAATGCGACGTGACAAAACCTCCAGGTATACGAACTATTCATTCCCAGCCCGAATGTATACATGCATGCAATCGATCCCTGACTTTCATGCTTCTTCATTCATACCCATCCTACAAATCGATCAGACGCTTTCCTCATCCCTCCCCCCCCCCAAATGTATGGAAAAGAACCTCGACATCCTGGCATGCATACCAACCAGATCATGATCACCACACCCGATGCTTGGGCCCGATCTTGTCCCTCCCGTCCATCCACGGCCTCAGGACCTCAGGGATGGCAACCGTCTTGGTCTCCTCGTCCCACCCGTTCTCGAGCAGCGCGGCCAGCACCCTCGGCACCGCCAGCGCCGTCCCGTTGACGGTCCAGGGGTACGTCAGCGAGCCGCCGAGCCGCACCCTCGTCGCCAGCCTCCGCGTCTGGTAGTCGGTGCATATGCTGGCCGAGGTGACCTCGCCCCAGCCCTCGACCTCCTCCTGCACCTGCTCCCGCTCCGCAGCACCACTCTTCTCGGCGGCGGCGGCAGCAGCAGCAGCAGCAGCAGCAGGGTTGTCCCGGCGTGCCCTCGAGGGGAACCACGCCTCGATGTCGTTCTTGCGCGTGGCCGAGGCGCCCAGGTCCGTGCTGGGCATCTCCAGGACGCGGCAGTGCAGGCCCAGGGAGCCGAGGATCTCGGTCTGCATGTCGAGCATCTCGTCAAAGAGCTCGGTGGCGGCGACGTCGTCGGGGCGGGACCAGGCGAAGAGCTCGACCTTTGTGAACTCGTGCACGCGGTACAGGCCCTTGGTGTCGGCGCCCCTCGCGCCCGCCTCGGCCCGGTAGCACCTGCTCACGGCGACCCGCCTGCAGGGCAGCTCCGACTCGTCGAGGTTCGTCCCCGCCCTCATCCCCGCGAGGGGGATCTCGGCGGTGCCCGCGAGGCACAGCTCGGGCCGGCCCCGCTCCCTGTCGGACGCGCCCTGCGCGACGGCGTACACCTGCGTCTCGCCGTTCTGGTCCCGCGGCATGAACCCGCACGCCGCCGCGATGTGGCTGTACACCATGCTAGGCGGGCTGACCTGGACCCATCCGTACCGCCTCGCCGTCTCGAGCGCGTACCCGACCAGCGCCTGCTCCAGCTGGGCGCCCTCGCCCACGAGGTAGTACCACCCCCACCCGGAGGCCGTGGCGGCGCCGGCGAAGTCGAGGAGGCCGAGCTCGGAGCCGACGTGCACGTGGGACCGCCAGACGCGGTCCGACGACTGCGGGTGCGGCTCCGGGTGGTCGTTGATGTAGGAGAGCACGGCCGGGTGGTCGCCGCGCGGGGTGGCCGGGGAGGTGAGGTTGGGGAGGGCGAGGGCGAGGGCCTGGATCTCGTCCTGGAGGCGCGACTCGTCCTGCTCGATGGCGGCCAGCTGCTGCTTCAGCTGGCGCGCCTCCTCGAGGAGGTTCTCCCTGGCGCGGGCGTGCACCTCCTGCCCACCGGACGTGTCCTCGTCCCCGCGCACCGAGGCCGGGTTGGCGAGCTGGCGGCGCAGCAGGTTGGAGCGCTCGCGCAGGTGGCGGCCCTCGCGCTGGCGGGCCTGCCACTGCTCGTGGAGCGAGGTGATGCGGGCCGGGTGGGCGGACTGGGACTTGTAGTTGCGCTCGAGGCAGGTCTGTTCGTAGAGGGCTGGGTTCTGGCGGATGTGTTTGACGTCGATGTTTGGTTTGGGGGCGACGGTTGGTCTACCGGCGGCGAGGGTCTGGTCGGATCGGAGGCGTGATGAGGCGTGGAAGGGCCTTATTGGTGTTGTTGGTGTGTTTGTACGGAGTCTGGGTGTCGAGGAGCATTGTGTTATGCTTATGCGACAACGCAAGCATGTGAAGGGGCGACGGGCGGTCTTCATTGTGGCATAAGTTATTTTTTTTATATTTTTTTATGGTGGTGGTGTGTGTAGAGGTAGTGTAAGATGGGATGGGAAATCCGTTGCTCAATTCAACAGGTTATATGTATGTACACAGACAATATGAACACAAGTTTTTAAGTTTGAGGGGTATATCAAAAGAACATGCACCAATCTGATGATGTTTTGCCAAGGTTGAGGGGTCACAAGCCACAAAGATATGCCCAACACAGAGAGAGAGAGACAAGAAAAGAAGCCGAGCCGAGGATGATCGAAGAGGATCAACGAGGGTGTGAAGGTTTGAAGGTTGGAACAAAAATCAGGTCAGAGCTTCCCCCAATTGACAGGGATAATGTTAGGCTGTACAGGGGGGGTAGTATACAGCAGCTACAGGGGGTTAGGTACAGGGGGTCAGCTACAGGGGGTCACATACAGGGGGGTTGTTTGGTTAGCTTTTACCCCGGATGTTCTAGGCGGCTTCCATTACTACCCACAGCAGTGTCACGCACCATCTATTGTCACCATACCGTATATATACCTAGGTAGTTTGCGGGGTGACAACACGCCATTTGTCTAAGTACCTACCTAGGTACTTGAGTAGGTAGGAAGAGACAAGAGACAAGAGACAGACAGGGACAGAGACACATAGAGATTCAGAGACACAGAGACAGCAATCTTATGCATTTCTCTCCAACACCATCCATCCACTTCCTGACTTGTAAAACCTAAAACCTGACGCCATGCTATGAGACAATGATACTACTACTACTACGTACGAGCTTGGGTATATCCATCCCAGTTTTGACAACATATATCAACGCCTCCTGTTGTAGCTTCTTCCACTCCGCTTCAACTGATTGGACCGTTGTTGCCTCTTCCCCTTCTTCTTGTTCTTCTTCTTCTTCTTCTTCCTCCTCTTCCACCTCTTCCTCCTCTTCCTCTTCCCACTCTATATCTTCCGTTCCATGTTCTCGCCTCTCCATTGCTCCCTATTCAGTATTCAATAGTCGTGGTGATGTTTCCACAACGAACATCCCACCGAATAAAACAACCCCACCATCCATCCATCCATCCATCCATCTATATAGTACCTCATACCCACCCCCCAACACTCACCCCCCAATCCCCTTCAACCCCTCGTCAACAACATCAACATCATCATCATCATCGTCCTCCCCAAACGTCATCTCGCTCATCGGCCGGTAAGCAGGGGTAGTACTACTAACCCGGCCCAGGAAGCTCGGCCTCTGTGGCGTAAACAAGGGCCTGGCAGGCGTCCTGAACGGCGTGATGTCCGTCACCATCCTGCTCCTCCCCGTCACCGGCGCCGGCGTGTTCCACCTCGCACTCCGCCTCGACGCCCGGAAGTCCATCCAACCCCCGAGGTCCGACACCCGGTCTGCCCCTGCCCCTCCCCCTCCGCCTCCGCCAGTGCCGCCCGCGCCCAAGCTCGCGCTCATGCCCACGCGACTAACGTTCCTGGCCATGCCGCCGTCGCCACCACCACCGACGCTGCCATTACTAGCCAGCACAGCCCAGAGCCCGAGCAGGTGCCTCCGGTCCCGCCGCGCATTATGCCCCATAAACTCCTGCACGGCGCGGTCGCGGCCCCGCAGCGACACGGCCGCCAGCTCCCACGCCTCCCAGCGCGCCGAGGCCGTCTGCATGAAGTCGTACTCGGCGGCGTCGAGGCGGGACTCGGCCTGCGCCTCGACGAGCGAGTGCCAGAGAACCAGGTGCGCCTCGCCGTCCGCGTCCTCGGCCACCTCCCCCGAGAAGGTCACGTACTCGTGCCGCGCCCGCCACTCGCCCACGCAGTCGAAGATGAGGGCGCCGTCGTCCTCGGCCCGGATGTCGTCGGCCTCCCAGCCGCTGGCCACGGCCGCCGCCGTCGACTGCCACCACCCGTCGAGAGAGTCCTTGAGCGTGTCGCACCGGGCCCGGTACCGGAAGTCGCTGTACAGCTTGCGCATGCGCCGCTGCCACTCCTGTCTGCGCACGTCGCGCCAGTGCGAGAGGGTGTGCTCGCCCGCTGCGTAGTAGCGGCCTAGCCGGGACCAGTTTCCTAGGCGCTGGTAGTTGTTAACGTGACCTGTCCACTGTGTGATGATCTTCGAGCCCCAGCGCTTGAGAATCATACTCCGGGCGTACAAGGCTCCTTCCTCGAGCTGTTCGAGGGCGTCCATCGACGCATTGAAGAAGCCTGTGATGGAGTCGTGGTATCTGACTTCGCGGGCCAGATGGCGAAGTCCGCGCGAGTTGAGGTAAGATTCTTTGGTGGCGCCGGCCCATTTCTCCAAGAACCGGGCCTTGTCTTGTTGCTCCATGACGCGCTTACAGAGCACCAGTCGCCATTCGCAGTACCAGCGATACATGCTACTGTCGAGTAGGTCCTGTTTCTGCTGCTCCTGCCATGCCCTCAGCCTTGTCTCGTACATCCAATGATTTGCATGCTCTTTGAGGTCTTGAAGAATCGCAACCTTGACACGCCCTGAGGCCTCGTCGGATGCCTGTCGCCAGGCGAGTGACAGGCCGTTCTTCAGAAACTCGTCCCTATGAGTGATCTTTGGCACGGCCCCCTCCTCGGCTCGTTCTTGCACGCGTGCTTCGGCTCTCCAGCGCCTCAGGTACCTCCCGAGCATGGTACCGCAGAAGATGCCTTCAGCCCCCTCATGGGCATTCTCGAGCCACCGCCCTTCGGCTTGCCAGAGCTGTAAATAAGCCGTCGTCACGCGTGCGTGATCGATGGCCGCAGCTAGTTGCATCTTGGACTCATAGTACCATGTGACGAGTGTGTTCTCGATGAGATCGTGCCCATCCCTGTGCATAGCGAAGCCGTGCAACCTCCTGTTCTTTTCGGACTGAGCCTGTGCCACCTCCTGCCATTGCCCAATAACGACAAGTTGTGAGAACCAGACTGCCTTGCTCTCGGACTCGGATTCATCCCTCTCTCCCTCCCCAATCCACGCACTGAAGCACTTCTTTCTAAGGATATGACGCCTTGCCACCTGGGTCCTCTGCACCTCCTCATCTGCACGATTGGCCCAGTGTGTGAATGCTTTCGACAGGAGGAAGTAGTCCCAAGCCGCTGCTGCTATGTGGTACTGGGAGCGGATACTAACGTCGATGTCATCATAGGGGTCTGCTGGCTCCGTTGGCTCTTCCGGTATATCGTAGAACGAGTCATCGCGGCCACCTGCCGGTCCCACGTTTTGGTCCCAGTCAGTGCCGAATGCCTGTAGTCGTTGAGCTTGACGATCTCGAACCTGCCTGTCTACAGGAGCAGGTCTATACGGTAGCTCTTCGACAAATGTGCTGTCGAACGACATGGTTTTTGGACCAGCCGGTCTGTCGGCCTGTCTTGCATCGGATGATGGACGTGGAGATGAAGTTGGCTGTGGAGGGGAAGCGGGAGGCTCCCTCATGCGTTCGATAGACTGCCTGACGCGCGGATGGGGACTGCCCTCGGTCACGAATGGTGGGACTGGTGCAACTTCTTGAGCAGCGTCCTCGACAGATTCTCTGTTGCGCTCGACGGTTTCCCTCTCACGCACATGATCCTGGTAGGCTCGAAGACCATCATTCTCGTCAATGTGCATCGTGAGCGCAGTCTCGATCCAGAGGCCGAGAGCCTCCCCGATCGTCTCCCAGGCATCCCATACCTCGGCATGTGACTCCAACTCGATGCTGCGAGTCCTTCTCTGCCGCCCGATTCTGGCCCAGTGGTTGAACGATGACATCCTGAACATCTGTTCCCTCGACGTCAAGTACTTCATCTGAGCGTCGTTCATATTTTCCTCCTCGGCAGGGTCTCTGCGTGGTAACCCTACAGAGTATTCATCGTGTCGTAAATCGTTATACTCTTCATCGATACGTTCTGTCTCTCGCGTGTCGTGTACTTCCTCTGCTTGAATTGGATGCGTTGGGAGGCTGAGCTCCTCCACATAATCCCCTTCACCGTCCTCAACCAGGTCCAAGCTGCTTGATTCGTCGTCGTCGTCCGATGGCACGCCATTAGACAGACCTGCCGCCTGGCTACCCGCTGCTTGTGCCTGGTTTCCAAAGCTGCTGAAGTCTGGCGGAGCCCGGTTTTCGGCCCGAGTAGTAGGTCTGATCTCAGGATCATGCTGATCGACTGACATATCCTCTTGAGCTGACCCGTCGAGACCCTCGCCCGAGCCATCAGGGACAGCATCTGTTCCAGGTCTAGGACGGAATGGAACATCATCAATGGTAGGCGGGCCCGCCAGGTGCTGTTCCCAACTGTGTTCTGATATGCTCTGGGTCTCCACTACATCGGAGAAGCGCACTCCCTTCTTTTGCGACTCGGGCGTTTCACCCGCGGCCGAATGCGCTCTGGCATGTCGAGTCCCGGGCTCGCCGTTGTGTAGCTCATGTCCAGAAGCGACAAAGGATACAGCAATGCTATCCGAGTTTCGCCGACGATGTGGCGCATAGTGCATCGGGCTCGGCGAGCCCATTGGCGGGAGGCGCGGCGTGGAATTCGGCACGGGGACTTCGAATTGGCGGGCAGTTGGCCTAGGCGTTGATAACCCAGCAGGATCGTCACTGTCACTCACGTCCGCGTCGTTCCCCTCCTCGGTCGACACCATCGAATCATCTGTGTAGACAACCTCGATTCCCATCTCCGCTAACACGGATCTGAACTTGTCCAGCAGCGTTTCCTCGCCTCTCTGTCCACCGATGCGGAACAGCAGGCGCGATATGTGCGGCACATCCTCGGAGTCGTAGCCATGCTTCGGGAGGACCTCATCGGCAGCGCTGAAGAGCGCATTGGTAGGGAGGCGCTCGCGCTCGGGGAGGGAGGCAAGGATTTCCTCGCCGGTAGCGACAATCTCGTGGAGGATCGTGATGTCTGTTGTGTACACACGTTCTGTCAGTAATCGACGGCGCGACTTAGATATGGGAACTGGGACAAGGTGATGTTTACCGTCATTGCTGTAGTATGGTTCTGGTCTGCTGCGTATCGGTGTAGGGGATGGACGACCATTGTCGCTTCCTCCATCCCCATTCCCGTTGGGAACAGGAGTATCGTCGCCTTCGCGGTGCATGGGGAAGGCTGCCTTCTTGAGTTCGATGTCGCCAGTCGGGCTAAACAGGACCTGGATCTCGCTGAAGGTGGACTCGGTCGTCTCTCTTTCATCTGGTGGACTCGACTCTGTTGTTGTAGAGGTAGAGCCTCCTCTATTATGGGAGGCTGGATCGGGTAGCATTTGCGAAGAGGACGAGTGCGCTTCGGATACATGTCGAGAAAAGCTTCGAGAAGAGGGGAGACAAAGGGCTCAGGTCAAGCAAGAATGATCGCGGCCAGGGCGTGTTTGCGATGCGACTGAGTTGAAGCCGAGGTGAGGAGCGCGCAATGGCAACTCAGCTCGTTCTAGCTATAGAAGGACTAAGGCAGTCGAGAAGAATGGTGGTATACGGATGCATTGAATTGCCAAATTGCAGAGGTCAGGAGTGAGCGAATGGAGAAAACAATGGGTGGAAGCAGAGTGGACTTGAATAGCGACGACAAAGAAAGAAGAATTGCGGAGGCGGCGCGTTACTACAGACGTGCATGTTACAGGAGGATCGCGTAGCTCAAAAAGAGGGTAGCGTGCTGGGTCAAGTTCAATATGTTCGCGCCGGGAGCTTGAGGAGATATGGTTGGCCCCACCGTTATCCAGCCTCACACTTTTCCGAATCCAGATTGGCCCGAACTGGTACATAGGTACAAGTATCTACGTATTTACCTACCTGGTAGTTACCTTGGAAACGGATGTAAGTGGAGTTCCCCCTTCCCCCTTCGCTACTTGTAACCCTGACACGCCCTGGACGCCTAAGTAACCCTGCAAACGGTCAGCAACCGTTTCACGACGTGAACACTACCCCAACTTTCAGATACTACACACGCATATCAACTTCAAGACGCTGGCGGGAAGTTTGCTGTGACTACACAGGATCCTTACACTACCCGATTGCTTCCTATCGCTACTTCTATCCTCAAAATTCCCAACCACCACCTAGTCTGAGTTGTCGGGCTTGGGTGTGTGTGTGCATCTGTGTTTGGTCACTCACTTATCACTCGACGTCGTATGGCGTTGGGAGGAACAAGTCAACATGCAGCCAGCAAAGCCTACGAGGCCAATCCAAAAGTTCGCCGCTGCAGCCTCACAATGCACTGCTGAGGTGAGTCTTGGAGCCCGAGTGACTAATGATTTAAGTCACCCCGGCGGCCTGAAAGCAGGCTAACCCAGTGACGTCTGAACTAGGCTGCTATTTACGGCAAGTGTATCATGGCAGACTACAACTCAGTGCACAAGGATAAGTGTGCCGCTGAGTTCATGAAGCTAAAAGAATGCTACTTGGTACTTGTTATTCATCCCCGATCTTTGCCAAGTTGGTGCTGATGAGTTCGTAGAAAGCGTACAAGTCGAAATAAACCTGGAAAGGCTCGGGGGTGACAGAATGCATCACTTGTATCAACTGGTCAGCTGGGTGGATGGCACGTACAGCGTGAGGTCTATCATGAATCTTCGTTTTCTACTCTCAAAACCCCAGAGCAAAGCAACACACCTATAATCTCACCATGTCTTCCCGCGGGAGACATAGCCATCTATCCTAAACTTCCTCCATTTACAGGTGCAACAAGCGCAACAAGAAAGTAGCAGCCTGGACCTCCTGGACCTCCTCCGCAATGAAGGTCTTTTCATGCTCCTTAGGAGCCTCTCCCTCCACAACCGTAACCTCGTGCTTGTCAATCGGCCTCCGCAGCGCCTTCTCAAGCTGCTGGGATTGGCTGACGAACACATCCTCGATGCCAAGACCCTCGGGGTCAGCCAACACCTTGTACTCCATCTTGATATCGTCCGTTGGCTGGAGACCGGCCTTCTTGCGCAGCCTCTGTACTCGGTTGATGATCTCACGGGCCAGACCCTCGGACTTGAGCTCAGGGTAGATCTCGCAGTCCAAGATGGTCAGGACCTCGTTGTCCGTGTTGACCTCGGAGCTCTTGGTAGACTCGTCCTCCTTGATGCCACGGCGAACAACCAGGTCGCCCTCGATCAGCTCGATGCCGTCCACCGTGATCTTGCCTGAAGCCACAAAGCCCCTGACCTGTTCGCTAGTAACAGATGGAAGGGCCTTCTTCACCTTGGCCATATCCTTCTTCAGCTTCTTGCCGAGCACTGGCCAGTCGGCCGTAACGCTGTATTGGACGTTGTAGGCCGCCTCGTCGGAGGTCAGGATCAGCTCGTGGACATTGAGCTCCTCTGCGATGTAACCCTCCAGGGAGCGGACGTCCTCAAGGTAGGTCGGGTCGGAATGGATGACAGCCAGAGTCTTGAGGGGTGTCTTGACTCCGATGGCTCTCCGCTCACGGGAGACTCGGGCCAGGTCAATGATGGTCTTCATCCGGCTGACTCTCCGCTCGATCTCGGGGTTGAACAGCTCCTTTCGTACCTCGGGGTACTTCAAGAAGTGCACACTTCGGGGGTCCTCCTCTCGCAGGCTCTCAGGAATGTGTGGCAGGAGCCTGAGGTAGATGGTGTCGGTCAGGAAGGGCATGAAGGGGGCAAGGCCTCGGCAAAGAGTGTAGAGGACCTCAAACAACGTGTTGAGAGCGTGCTTGGTATCTTCGACACCATTTTCTCCCTTGAGTCGCTTCCGGTTGAATCGAATGTACCAGTTCGTAGTGTCGTCGATGAGTCCAAGTAGTCTAGGGGTGACAGTGTACAGTCGGTAACCTAATGCAATATTGTCAGTAATTGTATATCGAACTAGGACGAGGTACTTTGCTTACCGGCCATTTCTTGGTTGACGTACTCCAGCAAACTCTGGCAACTTGCGAGAATCCACTTGTCCATGACGTTGGAGTTCGTAGACTCCATCGTGGGGTCCCACACGTAGTCCACGCCCTCAATCTTCTTGAGGAGCGCAACTTGGGCATTGAAGAAGTTGAAACTGTTCCACAGAGGCAGTGATACCTTCTGCACGACCTCCTTGACGCCGGCCTCCTTGAAGCGAAGGGGCTCTGCCCTCACCACGGGCGAGTTGATCAGGTACATGCGCAGAGCATCACTACCGTACTTCTCCATCACAATGGTCGGGTCGGGGTAGTTCTTCAGACGCTTGGACATCTTCTTACCATCTTCCGCAAGTACGATTCCGTTAACCACACAGTTTTGGAAAGGCATCTTGCCGAAAAGATGTGTGCCCATGACAACGAGAGTGTAAAACCATCCTCGAGTCTGATCCAGGCCTATATTGTGTTCATGTCAGCATACTGCTAGGGAATAGGCTTGTCGATAGTACATACCCTCAGCGATGAAGTTGCCTGGGAAGGACTTGTGAAACTTGTCCTGGTTCTCGAAGGGGTAGTGTTGACTAGCAAAAGGCATGCTTCCAGACTCGAACCAGCAATCGAAGACTTCCTCGATACGCTTAAGCTGGCCCTTGCCCTGCTTACTGGGAATAGTGATGTGGTCGATCTTGTCACGGTGGATGTCGGTAAGCTCTCCCTCGTAGCCGCTCAACTCCTTGAGCTCTGCCACACTGCCCACGCAGATGCGCTCCTCGCCGTCATCGCTCGTCCAGATAGGGATAGGGGTGCCCCAGTATCGGTTTCGCGAGATGTTCCAGTCCCTAGCGTTTGTGATCCAGTTGGCGAACCGCTTCTCCTTGACGAATGCGGGGGTCCAGTGGCTGGTCTCAATCTCCTCGAGCATCTTAGGTACGATCTCCGGAATGCGGATGAACCAAGAAGGAACAGCACGGTAGATCAGAGGAGTATCAGAGCGGGGACACATAGGGTAGCTATGCCTCAGCTGCGACTCAACGACCACTCTGCCCTTGGCCTTCAGAGCCTTGAGAATATGCTTGTCGGCCTCCTTGACGTGCATTCCCTCGAACTCCTTAACCTTTGAGGTATAGCGACCAGTCTCGTCAAGGGGATCGGGTGGAGGACGGCTTTCCGTCACAATGCCGGCATCCTGCGCGATAGCGAAATCGTCCTCACCAAAAGCGGGAGCTTGGTGTACAATACCGGTACCGCTGTCATCCGTAACGTACGTGCCGTTCAGAACCTTGAATGCGACATCCTTGAACTCCTCGTAATAGTAGTCGAAGAGAGGCTCGTACTTCCAGTCGAGCATGTCCTTGCCCTTGATCTTCTCGACGATCTTGAACTTGGCCTTCTTCGGGTCCTTGTAGAGGGTCGTCAAAAGCTTCTCGAGGAGAACGTAGTTTTCTCCTGACTTCTCGTCCAGAATCTTGACATATTCGAAATCGGGGTGGACACACAGGCCCAAGTTCGTAGGCAGGGTCCAAGGAGTTGTCGTCCATGCCAACAGCTTCGTCTTTGGGTCGTTTACCAGCGGGAAAGACACGACCACTGCCGGGTCTGTTACATCCTGGTAGTTCTGGTTTGATTCGAAGTTGCTGAGGGAGGTCGTCAAAACGGTACTGTAGGGCATAACTCGGTGTCCCTGGTAAACCTGACCCTTCTCGAACAGCGTCTTGATTGCCCACCATTCCGACTCCATGAAGGTGACGTCCATCGTCTAATTCTCAGTCAGTTGCGCCGTCTATTGAATTGCCCTATGATTAGGCGCACCTTGTAGTCATTGTCGAAATCGATCCATCTTCCGAGACGCTCGATAGTCTCTCTCCATTCTGTAGCGTATCTCATGACGATAGCTCTGCACTCTGCGTTGTAGTTGGCGAGTCCCATCTCCATAACGGCCTGCTTGCCGGAGATGTTGAACTTCTTGTCGATCTCGTGCTCAATGGGCAGGCCGTGCGTGTCCCAACCGAAGCGTCGCTCGACATGGTAGCCCTTCATCGACCAGTATCGTGGGATGATGTCCTTGATTGTGGAGGCGAGCAAGTGGCCATAGTGGCTGTAAACGGGTTTAGCACATGTCTGGCGCGACTGAGTGCGTGGGAACCTACGGGAGACCGGTCGCAAATGGGGGACCATCGTAAAAGGTGTAGTTCTCTCGACCTTCGGATAGTTTTACCTGATCACATACTGTCAGAAGTCTTCCAACAACAGTTTCAATTTGCCAAGACAGTGCATACCTGTGTCTCGAAGGCCTTGATTTCCCTCCATCTCTGGATGATCTCCAGCTCCTCCTTGGGGAAGTTGATGGAGGCCATATTGGGCTGACTCGATGGATTGTGTTCTCGATTATGGGAAGAAAAGTCAATGCCAATAATCTTCGATCGAGAGTCGGTTCCCAAGCTGTTCTTATCCCCAGGGTGCTGTTGTTGATTGAGTCACAGGCCGAGGTGAGGCGCGCGCCAGAAGATGATGACTCTGAATTGATCAACCGTCGGAAGTTTTGGAGGGGCAGAATTTCAAAATCGCGGGGTACATACAGCTCCGGGGGTCAATTGACAACCGGCTATTCCTGTTGGGGTAGTATTCCGTATAATACAACATCAGTGGATCCGTTTGCCTGGAGAGTAGTTGGGTCTCAGCCACAAACCTGAGAATCCTTTGAACTTATGTTATAGCTTGTGAAGCAAGTCCATGTATCTTTGTAACTATTCTGCCTACGTTACCTGTGAAGGGGAAGCTCTCATGGTCTTCTTTTCTGGGCTGGCTTAGTACGTACCAGAAATAGGTAAGAACGAATTGGAGTAAATAGAGCTTTGCCCAATTAGGCACTACTTTAGGGAGCTGCCGTGTTGCCTGCCGAGTGGGTTCCTGTCAGGGGTCCTTGCAGTAAAGTTGACCGTCGCTCATGCAACTCGCGGGCAGTGAGCCTTGCCCAAAACATAAACAACCTTGGAACTCCGGCCAACTGCAACACCCTCTCAAGAGCTGTCGACCAAGCTCCAAGGGAATGACAGAACAATCGCTCTTGTTCTCTTGAGTCTGTCTGTCAAATTAAGACACTAACCCATATCCAAAGCAAGATTAATGTGTGACTTTATCAGCTGTCCACCGCTCTAAAATCATACCCAGTGCTCACCAGTGCTTATTGCCTACTGCGGTTCACGGCTTCGGGCTCCCCCCCCCCTCCTTTGGGCAGTCCTTTGAGACTGGCTTGACCTCATCCCCTCCCACCAACAGCCACAACTTGTCGCACCATGTCTTTCTTATTTGGCCGAAACAGGGCACGACCCAGTACTGTCGACTTGCCCAAGCAAGCAAAGGAATATGTCACTAAATTAGAGGGTCCATCTGGCCCAGCAAAGGTAACAAGAGAGCGTCCTTACCTTACCACCCCGACTACGACGGAAACTGGACTGCCACATCTCTGGCCAGAGTAACTTTGAAGCAATGCAAGACTTACTTGAGATGTCAACTGACATAATGGATTCCGACCAGGCAGAGGAGCTTGCGAAAACTCTCAGTCAAATGAAGCTGATACTACAGGGCACACAAGGTATGTTCATTCATCCTAATGTCCTCTGGCTTGATAGATTGGTTGTGTGAGGGCTGACCCAAGAACCTGCAGAGACCGAAGCAAGCCCTGAGCAAGCATTCCAGTTGGTCACAGGCATGATCGAGGAGGACTTCCTGTACCAACTGGCGGTAAACCTGTGGAAGTTACCATTCGAGGCGCGGAAAGACGCACAATTCATCTTCAGTTCTGTCTTCCGATTCCGACCAGCTACAGCGTCACCGAAATCCGATCCCGTCGCACTGAGCTGGGTAGTCAACAACAGGCCTCAAGTCCTCATCGAATTATGCAAAGCATACGACCACAAGGAGAGCGCAACCCCGGCAGGTTCCGTACTGCGAGAAGTGCTAAAGAATGAGGCGGCCGCTGCTGTAATTATGTACGATGATGGCGAAGAGCAAGGATCAAGTTCCAAGGGAATCATGGGCATCGATCAGGACAGGCCCCAATCCGGCAACGGCGTATTCTGGCGCTTCTTCGGTTGGATCGATAAGAGCTCCTTTGAAGTCGCAGCGGATGCGTTCACGACGTTCAGGGCAAGATTCCATGGCGTCACTCACGTATATTGCCACAATTGCTAACCTTTGGAACAGGAAATCTTGACCAAACACAAAGACATCATCCCCAGATACCTGGCGGTCAACTTTGATATGTTCTTCGACAAATATAACCACGTTCTAGTGCAATCGAACAGCTATGTCACGAAGCGCCAATCCATCAAGCTCCTCGGCGAACTTCTCCTGGATCGTTCGAACTACAACATCATGACCGCTTACGTGGACAGCGGTGAGCATCTCAAGATCTGCATGAACCTCCTTCGCGACGACCGAAAGATGGTTCAGTACGAGGGCTTCCACGTGTTCAAGGTCTTTGTGGCCAACCCCCACAAGTCTGTTCCCGTGCAGAAGATTCTGTTGATGAACCGCGACAAGCTTCTGACTTTCTTGTCGCACTTCCTCGAGGACCGGACGGAGGATGAGCAATTCATCGACGAGAAAGAGTTCCTCATCAAGCAGATACGCAATATGCCATCGCACCCTGTGCCGCCTCAACGATAGGTATGAAGAGGCAGCAACAGTGCAAGCTGGGGTTACAGCACCAGCAAAATCTTACTCACTCAGTACAATGATGGCAGGAAATAATGTTCCACACGCCAACTTTACACTTTGGTAACCACTGTTCGTGTACGGTGTTGGAGGTAGTTTTGTTGTTAATAATTTGCGATTCATGATTGGCATTGATGACTGACAGGTTGGGACGAGCTGACGAGGCGTTTTTTTCTTGTGGCTCAGACAATTTGAGCAACCACATCATACGCAAGCATGCATTTTATACGGCGTTGAGGAGACAAGGCAATTTGATATAACGCGAGTGACTTCTCGTAGGATTACGACAGTACATGTGGCATGATGGTTATCGATCATTCCATGGCTAGCCTAGGAATGATGGCTAATTATCAATCTGGAAAAAATATCAATCAGGCTTTGCTTGGAAGCCAATTACATACGATGCCAACAGGCCTTACGTTTACCATCTCAATGGAAGTGATGTTTTGTTTCCTGTCATATCAGATGCTACATATGTAGTTGTGGATATCGAAGGTGACCTGCAAGTTCAAGAATATCAACGGAAAGCTTCTTTCCATCTCATGTATCGCAAAGGTCGACTCTCCTTCGGAGCCAGATGCAAAGATGTCCGCTATTTCTGCTCATCCAGCCACTCCTGGTGCTTCCCCTTCCACTCATCCCTCCACCTTGTCAGTGGTGGCCTTCCCTCCATAGCATCTGATGCGCCCCAGAGCATCCTCTTGCGATCCTAGAAGTAAGAGTAATGTCAGCCACAATTTCACCCAATATCAACCACCGAGGTATGAAAGAAAACTCACAAGCTCCTCAGTAACCTGGCCATCGGGACACAACACCCAGAACTGCCCCTCACCCATCTTCTCCTCCAGGTAGTCAACAACCTGCTCCGGCCACCACGCCCCGTCGGGCTTCTCACCCGCGGCGCCGGGCTTGTTCCCCGTCATGCCCGTGAATGTCCAGCCGGGGACCAGCAGGTGCACGCCCAGGTTCTCCTCGCCCCGCAGGTCGAAGGACAGGTGCTCGGCGATGGACTTGACGGCGGCCTTGCTGGCGTTGTAGGCCGGGTTCCCCGGCGGGTTGGTGATGCCCTGCTTGGACCCCGTGATGACTATCGACGAGGGGGAGCCCGAGGCGGCGGTGGACTTGACGCTGGGGAGGAAGGTGCTGATGCCGTTGATGACGCCGAAGAGGTTGACGCCTAGCGTCTCCTGGAAGGCCTGCGGGTTCTCCCATGTGGACTTGGTGCTCATGCCTGCGTTTAGGGCTAGGAGGTTGACTTGGCCTGTATGTTTGGTTAGACCATGTTCAAGAGGTTTCCCAGTAGTATCATCAAGAAAGGTATGAGGCGGAGGTGGACAGGATGAGATGAGGCTCAAACCCACCATTGAAGTCATGGTCCACCCTGCTCTTTAACGTCGCCCAGTCCTCGAGCTTGCTCACGTCGACCTTGATCGTGCCGACTTCACCCCCGACATTGTGGAAAGCTGCACCCAGGGTCTCGTCGTTGCAGTCGGCGATCAATACCTTCATGCCGTAGCCAAAGCATTTCTTTGCAAGGCTGAGACCGATGCCCGAGGCACCACCCGTGATGACGGCCGTGTGACCTGCTTTGAATACTGAAGCCATTATGAATTGTTGCGGCGTGAAGTTAGTCTGGGCCTTAGACTTGTGGAGGGGTTTGTTGTTCTGGCTGGACATCTGGAGATGCCCAAGATGCAAGTGGGGCGTTGTTTGAGACCCGGTGACGTCGCTGCACATGTGAGCATATAGAACTACCCAGGTAAATACCACATTATTTGCCATGCAAGTACATACATACCGCTGACCTAAGCTCAATATATCTGTACCACGTTGCAAATATAATCAAAACAACCAGACCGCTTCTTTTTCGATTGAAGCTAGCAACCGTATTGTATAGGACGTCTTCTGCCCCGCTTGTAGTGACCTCTGACGATCCTGGGCAGTCCCAAGCCAGTGATGTTTATGGGCTCCCCCCTCCATATGCAACTATGTAGGCGCTCGTAAACACATCCTGTCTAGGGAACAGAAAGAAAACTCAATCTAAGACCTTGTACCCCTCGAATACCTTACAAGACTACTTATGATCCTTGTGGACAACATTTTACGCAGAAGTTATTCGCAAATTAACTAGCCTAGGGTAAGGCGGAGGGTTCAGGAAGCAGAACTGGAATATAATATCTAGTCAACGACTATCCCGTATACTGGTTTGAATGAATAATAAACCGATAAAAGTGCCTAGATATCGCGAAATTAAAAGTTATACCTAGATATGGAGCCAATTAAAGGGATACAAAACTCAAGAGGGATAGGCATGTTTCGTGATAATTACTTCAGACTGACACCAATTCACTCAGGGCACCAGAAGCAGATTCAACCGCCTACATCTTAAAATAATTTCCCTTCATTGATGAAATAAGATGCTGGAAGATATGGAATGATGTAAAGGTCAAGGAAAAAGACGAAGGAGGAAAGAAGAAACAAAAGGGGATAGAGCGTCCGTGAAGCCTCCTCCACGGGGCTTCACTGCTCCATAGCCCACTGCCATACCATGTTATCGTGGTTGAGGCAAATACAACTGACCGTAACTTTCCTGAGTGATTTTGAATTCTCCCGCAATGATCATGACCTGGCAATTGAGAAGGTCAATTTGATTCTGACAATGTATACATTTGGCCGTATGAGTTGTCACCTATATGAGTCCGACAAGCCTGAAATCCAGACCCAGAATCTGCAGGGCCTCCAGGGCTTGCATGAAGCCATGGACGTACGCTCCACCGACCAGTTTATAATATGTCTTGTCCACTTCCGCTACATGTAAGATCAGTGGCACCCTCGAACCCTTCACAATCCACACCGAGCTCTCTCCCTCTTCATTCATCGACTGAGAACCGATTCCCAGGTAGCCCTCATATGTCGAAAACAACCGCTGGTGTAAGGCTTGACAGTACTGGATGTTGTACTCGGAACCCAGCACGATAGAAGACTCCCGCCGCGTTCCCATTGCTTTGTGGTTTGTTTCATGGGCCGTGAACGGCTGTAATGCCTCCCTTTGGAAGCTCTCTGGAAACTTCTCGGCTTTCCCGTGGAGCCACTCAAGAAAACCGTCTGCGAGTTTATCAGGTGCTGGGTAACTTCCCTCCCTGCTCGTGTTTGTGAGCAGTGTTCTCCAGAAGACTTCGTATCGGCTTTCTACGGTATGGTATACGGGCTCGAGGCTATCCAGTATTTGCAACCATCTATGGAAGGGCTTTCCCATATCCACCCCCTCCTTGGTCTCTCCAATTCTACGGATGTTGTCAAGTTGGATTGCTTCTACAAACAGTATCCTCTCGTCTTTCGAGGATGTGACTGCTCGCTTATGGGATCCTGCAGCATTAAACCGCGTGTATCCAGTGAAGCCTAGTCCGAGTGATGTCTTCGTTGTACCGAAACTCCAATCCGGAACCTAAGAAGGCAAGTCCTTGAGGTTCCGGAAGTCCTGGCCCTCTGCAACTGACAATAGAGGAAGACCTCAGGGAGTGTATAGGCATCCACACCTGTGACCGGCGCCGGACAAAAAGTTGGATCCACGAGGCATATCCCGACTATGAGATCGAGGCCGGATTCACCGAGAATGACGAGCTTTGGGAGGCAGATACACGGGAGTCAATGGATGCGCATATCGTGCGGATCAGGAAGCTCTTGACAGACATATTTGAAGGCGACACCGAGAATGTTGTCTCCCTTACTGCCCGTTCCGGTGCCATTAGGGCCTTATATGCTGCTACTGGTCATAGGGAGGTCTGGGTTGGTGCTGGCGTAATGGTGCCTGTGTTTATCAGAGCTGATCTCGTGAACTGAGCTCTATCAATCCCGGGGCCCCTCGATTGACTCAATCACTTCATGCTTTACTTTCTATGCCTTCAAAATTTGATATCGGTCCAATGGCTGTCCTTGACGGTACCCTAGGGTATTTCTGGGGCCTCGTACCTACACAGGCCTATCCTCCTTGACAGGATTACACACAGCGCCGTGATAGTTCAATGCATGGCACGGTATTCATTCCCACAGTCCCCGAGTTTCTCATAGACAACCTCCGCCCTGGCCATCTTCAGGCCACCTAGTGCCGTTTCATTGATCGTCGCAACATCCTCTTCGTCCAATTTGAAATTGAAAACATTCAGATTGTCCTCTACGTGGCTCGAGACCCCGAGTCTGGTCCCCACGATGACGGCGCCCACGGCGGGCTGCTGCAGGACCCATCGTGTAGCCACGTTGGTGAGCGAGATGTCCGGGCCGTGCTTCTGCGCGATGGAGGAAAGTTTAGACAGAAGCAACTGGAACTCGGCCCAGGTTCCCCAGGTTTCAATCATGTCGAAATACTGAAGTCAATGTGTCAGAATTTCAGACCACTACTCAGTGACTTGTAGTGTCTCATAAGAGCGGATAGAACTGACCTTGCGTTGGGATGGTGTAAGTTGGCTAACCTCTGAGTAAATCTCCGGGGTGGGCTGGCCCAGCCATTTTTCAGAAACAAAACCTCCACACTGCAAAGCATATCAGACCAGTATCCCATTCGAGTATGGCTAGCAGAAAAATACCGGTGGTATTACTCACGAAGGATCCATAAGTAAGTAGCTTGATGCCATACTTCTCACATACAGCACACATCTTCTGTAGAGGACGAGCGTCCAGGAGCGAGAACTGTAGAAGTTCAGCATCATAATTTTCAGCCAGAACTCCTTGGTCGGCTGTCTGCTAACTCACTTGGACTTGATTCGACACGATCCCAACCACTCCTGTCTTCTCCAGGACATACTCGCAGGACTCCTCTGTATGTTCTGTGTCAAAGTTACACAGACCTATCGTGGAGACCAGCTCGGGATGCGTCTTCGTAATGTGGACCAATTCGACCAAGATGTCTAGATAGTCCTTCTGGGAATACTTTGCGGAGGAAATACATAGTCAGTCGCAAGGTTCTAGAGCTTGTTACGGGCGAAATAGTCTGTACATATATTGTATATGACTTACATCGTGCCAATGGAACTGCAACAGCTCGACACGGCCGCCCAGCCGTCGGCAACGCTCCTTCACACCTCTCAGGACAAACTCAGTCGTCACGGGCTGGCCGATGGGACCGAATATACACCACTTGGTAGCAGCACAGACGGTGCTGCGGATTTCTGTTGGTAGCCTGTTTCGGAAGTCACCGTAGATGAGCTCAGCATCGCCCTGCACACAACTCATGGTCAGCAAGCGGTTTCCTTAGAAAGGCGACGCCCAATGAAAAGTCCGTACGTAGTGGTCCGCCATATCAGTTGCAGATAAACCAGCCTCGACGATCTGGGTCAGCGCCTTCTCCTGGCCTTCCGCACTTCCCGAGCCCCATGCTGGAGACGAAAGTTGCCACAGCCCGTTGAAGAGTCGAGGCACCTGGTGCGGCCCGAGCTGCAACATCTCGATGCGGCTCTCGCGCTTCGATACATCGACGTGGATGAGACCCTTTTGCGATTGCGAATATAAACCGCCATTGGGGTCCAAGACAGCAAGGAGGTCGCGGACCTGCCTCTCGGCTCTGGTGAAGGGGTACCGTAGTGGGCTAGGAGACGTGCTGGAGCAATATCCAGCACAGTCGTTCAGACCGGCCAGGAGCTTTTGCAGAGCTATAATTGTGATCGTTTCCTCTGGTTTGGTCTCCTTCAAGGCCTGTACCGCTTGGACTATGTCTCCGCTGAACTTATCGAGTAACCGGTCCAGGTCATCTCCTGTTTTCCACGATGCCTTTGCCTCGGACAGAGCCGTGACAAAGTGAGTCAAGCTTCAGCACAACCATGTCAGTAAACGTCTTCAAGCTGGATACCTGGAGTCTAATTACTATGGTAGCGCTTCGAATGCGAGTTTGCTAGAAAAGAAACATCTAGTGAAGGCAACATAGTCCAGGCATGCTCGCGAGACGCCACCTTGCTGAGGAAAGAGGACATGTGCATCAGTGAGAGGTGGAGTTTCTTCCAACAGTCGCTTTCGAATATGCTCAACAAATGGTCGTTGGGTTGAGGCTCCCTGGCTGACGAGAGTTCGTAGCGCTGATCTGAGGAGGGCGGGTGGCACTGGTCACTCGAGTATTGGCGTGAGATTTTCTGTCCCATTTTCCAGCATGAAAGATGATCGGCAGCTCACAGTTAGATATAAGGACATCGTCCATCATATTCCTGCGGATCGGCCCGTATCAGTTTGAAGTCCAGTCACATCACTCCAGAGAGGCTTAGGCTTCAGGCAAGACTTACACATGACCTGCTGCTGCCATCTTCGCCGTGTGGTTTTTACGTCCTCGTCAGTCCTTGATGCAAAGGTCTATATCGATGTTTGAGCAGCCGGCTGCGAAGTGGAAGTTTTCGATTTTCTAGATAAGGAAATGATACCCAAAAGAGATAGAAAGCCGAACTATCATGTCGACCATGTCATGATAGGCAGGCAACCGGCCGGAAGGAGAAACACTTCTCCGCATAGGCCGGTGACGACATTTGTGCTATACTGTGGTCAAGATGGTGGTGCTTATCAGGGGCTATAACTCTTATGCACCTGCTCATAGGATGGTTTAAGTGCTTTAACTTTCTACAGGATACATGTGTATGTAGGCTCAGAATTAGGCCGGTCCATGCAATCAGTTGGCTCAGTTGGTTTGAGTTCTGTGAGATAAATTCAGCAATATCACCGCTATGATTGCAATTCTCGGCAAAGTACAGCCGGCGACCACAATTAGAAGCAACATGAAAATATGTCAGTCAAATCTAGAGCCGATCTTGGTGATGATCCTAAGGACCAACAAGGAATCTTGAGAGATAATTAGTGATGAAAGATAAAGGGAGGAAAAAAAAAAGAAAGCGGCGTTGGAATAGTGAATGAGTAGGCATATAACTATATGATTACAACGTGAGACTTACATTCTGGTACAAGCCCCTGGGAGACCTAGGTACAGAATGGACATTGCAAGGGCTATAACCTCTCACCCACAACTGCAACATTAACACATATCATTCAAAGGACCTTACAATATACCATCGCCGTAACAAACTGGGTCACTCTCTATCAAGCTGTCCCTCGTACGCCACATTGCAGTGCTTAAATCGTTACAATCGACTTGATCACCGCCTAGCCGGCGCATTACACACGCTCTGGTTGCCCGACCGGTTTAATCTCCAACACGATAGTTATCCACTGGGAGTCTTGAGCCCCCGAGAAGCCCCAGGGCTGTGAAGCCCATATCGCTGCACATGAGACGGGTGTTCTATTTGTTCGAGGTCAATGTGAACAGTGAGCCCAGCCTCCGGAAGAATCCAAAGCCTCCCAGGGGCTTCCAGCAGGTGCTCCTCTTTGGTGATGGTGAAGGTCTTGTTGAAGAAGGGTTGAAGGGTGGGCACGCACGCGGCCATAATGATGACGGCGGCCTCGATATTGCATTCGGTGATTCCACATTAGCACGCGTTATTCATCAAATAGGAGAGATTGTTCCCGCGTGAACACTTACGCCGTCCAGATGATAAGGTCTACCGTCGCGTAGGAGAAGTCGGCTAGGTTCTCCAGCTCATTGAGCTTAGTTGTCTCGACGATAGCGCAAGTCGCCGTAAAGAGGGTGCAGCCCATGCACAAGCATAGCCCCACCTTCGTTCTGGTCTGCAATTCCAGATTCCAGTATGCCGTGATCGGGACCACTCCAAGGGTGATATCCGTAGCAGCGGTAAAGGCTATCGAAGAGTTATCGAGGCCAAGTTAGAACTCCTTAGCATATTGATATCGGAGAAACTGCGTTCTACTTACACCCGACAGAGTAGCAGTAATGTGAAACTGCCCCAGAGTCGAGACAGTATACCTGGACGGTAGCCTCCACCGTAGGGTCCCAAAGGTACTCCGTTGGAGTGCACTGGGTGAAGAGCAGAACACAAGAGATTGCGGCAATAGTGCACTGTAGTCCAGGCAGTGAATATAGGGCTATTGTCCGTGGCTTGTTTGGTACAAGTATTCGCTCCAGGAGTACGGCAATCGCGATGTTGGGAAATGAGTAGGCCACGATACCGAAATGATTACCTATATAGTCAATCCTGATAGTATCGCTGATAGTCCCCGAGGGCATATCAGTACGATGCCGACCCATGCCCAATGAATAATCATATGTGAAGATGCTCGTGCGAATAACAAGCAAGCACTTCTTCAGAAGACTCTCCTTCAGCCGCTATAGACTGGTACACTTATAAGGGGAATAAGATGATAGTATCATCTAATCCAAACATGTGCAAAATATGGGCGCGAGTTACAGGCTTTAGAGAAACCGTAACGATGGCAAGGGCTGTGGACACCTAGATAATGGCCACGAGCTCTGCGCCTCGATTTTCGACAGCCATCTCGGTAATGGTCCCGGACTCTGATATTGTATGAGCCTATGAAGGGAAAGTGATTTCTGTAGCAGTGAAGTAGGAACTGTCCGGACGGACATAATGAAGTAAGGTCTGCGGTAGGGACCTTGGGTCTGTAACTCGCAACGTAGGAACAACCTGGAGGGACCTTTCTTCTAGATACTTACTTAAGCACTTGATATGTGTGTAGGGCAGCTAGATGGGAATCACCTGCAGGCCCCCAGAGGGCGGGGGCAGCCCCAGTGCCGCCCCCCACCCTTCCAGCGAGGTATTTTTGAGTGGATAAGGCCCCTCGCGTATGTAGTGCTCAGTGATTAAAAATAGTAGTACTGTCCACAGGGACGAGGCCTACCAATGTGGTTGAAAACCTGCCCAGGTAACTCACCAGCAACACGCTTGTCATAGTTTTGGTCTTATACCCATCCTGCTCATCACATAGCCCTTCATCCCCCTTGATCGACTCCAAAGATTCTCGACCTCTTTTCACAATGGCGTCTTCGCTCTCCCCCGAGGCTATCCTCGCACAGCTACAGAAGACAGGCGCAGCCTTCGCAGGCAACCAGCCGGGAGCTCGTGAACAACTCCTCAACCTCAGCCATGCCTTGATTGCAAGTTTGGAGCTGCCCAGCGAGGCAATCCAGCGGATGGGCTGGGCAGAGGTAAGACTTACATTATATACCATTCATAAAATCCCGAGTGGCTCTTCAAAGTTACTAGACCCTAGCTGGGTAATATTGCTAGCAACTTGACCTTCGCTGACGGTTATGACAGCCTGCCCGAGCTGCTCATTGCCGTATTGCAGTCGAATTGAATCTTTTCGAGCTGCTCAAGGAGAGCGGCGCCACAGGAATTAGCAGCAGCGAGCTGGCCGCCAAGTCCGGAGCCCATGAGGTCCTGATCGGTATGAATTCCACTTGAATAGTGTGATCGGCGACTGGCAGTTCTCTAACCAGACTCTCTAGCCCGAATCATGAAGCATCTTGTCGCTATGAATATTGTTGGCGAAGTTCCGGATGGTACTGATAGCTATATGCCGACGCCACTGAGTAACTCCCTCACGGAACAGAAGTATCGCGATGGTATCATCTATACGTATGTGGTTCTGAAAACTGATTCCTCATTCTACTTATTATTCACGGCGTACATTTCCGTATTGAACGGGGTATGGCAACAATTTACTGAGTATTCTGCCTAGCTACGACGTCGCTGGTCCCTCGTTCCGTGGTTTTCCAGAATACCTCAAGGGCATTCAATATGACCTCCCTACGAAGCTCACAGACGGACCTTTCCAAGCTGCTCACAAGACGCAACTCCCCTTCTTCGCTTGGTTGGATGCGAATCCACCCTACCTGCAAGTCTTCAACAGCTACATGTCCGCTTACCGCGCCGGAAGGCCTTCCTGGGCCGACCCAGGATTCTATCCTGTCGCCGAACAATTAACGAAGCGTTTCGACCCTGCCGTATCCGACGTCGTCCTCGTCGACGTCGGCGGCGGTCTCGGGCACGACCTCGAGGAGCTCAAAGCAAAACACCCCACTCTCCCCGGCAGGTTAGTCCTGCAAGACCGTGCCGAGGTGATCGCAACCATATCATCTGCCAGCGGACCTTTCGAGGCCACGACGCACGACTTCTTCACGCCACAGCCCGTGAAGGGCGCACGAGCCTACTACCTGCACTCTGTCCTCCACGACTGGAGCGACGACGACTGCGTCAAGATACTCGAGCAGCTCAAGCCCGCGCTGAGACCGGGATACTCGACTGTCTTGATTAACGAGTTGGTCGTGCCGCGCCAGAACCCGACGTGGCCCATCACGTCGATGGACCAGCTGATGCTCGTCTTGGGCGCGATGCAGGAGCGGACCGAGGAGCACTGGGAGCGGATTCTCGCGCGGGCGGGTTTCAAGATTGCAAAGATTTATGGCTACGAGATGGGCTCTGAAAGCCTCATCGAGGCTGAGCTTGCATAGCTGTTGCATGTTGATCTGGGTCGAGGATGAGGCAGTTAAAAGCTCAGCCGTCGATATCCAACTCGAAATTGAAGACGTTAATGCACATAGTCAGTTCGTCCGTCAAGCATCATAGCCACATCTATCCGAACCGCGATACAGCGGTAAATCATGCTCAGCAACAAATCTACGGGACATGGGCGTACCCCATATGGTTACAAGGGCGGGCGGCATGCAAAACGCATTTATAAATTTGTTATGTAATGAGTGGACAAGTCCCGGTGACTATCATACATCAAAAGGACGGTCGGGCCTCTTGGAGGCAATCAGAATCTGGACGTGAGTGCTGTAAGTGGTCTTGAAGTTGAATTCAGCCCAGTCACAATAACTCATACTCCAGTTGGATCCAAAACGCGCGCATATGACAAGAAAGTAAACCTCACTTCCCATCAGTTCATCCGTCGTGTCGGGCCTATATCCACAGAGGGTCTGATATTCTTGTCAGATCCAACTAAAACCTATAGCACGAGGCGGACGGGCTTCGGACCTACCTAGACCTGGACACCGACGGACTGGAACTTGAGCTTGGAGTTAAGATTGTCGAACTCCACATAGACAGACACCGCAATCCCCTTCCCCTTGTAGACGGTACTGGCGGCGGAGGCGATATCGGACGTGTAATGAGTCGTCATCTGGAGGTTAGACTCGTCAAAGACCAGCGAGTTGGCAAGGTAGACCTGGACCCTCTCGACAGTGGCCGAATGGGAGGAGAAGTTGACAGCAACAGCCCTCAGGTTGGGGCTGCTGGCGGGCGGGCTGGGAATGGTGAAGTGAATCCATCCCTTCGTGTCGTTGGCGTCCGTCGGGTGAACGATCGCAGAGCCAGCATCAGCGGCGATGCTGAATGTGGAGTGGGAGTCCTTGATCGCTCCGATGCCGTGGGTAGAGAGCCAAGTGGCCATTTTGCTGATATGGCTTGAGAGTTTCTGTCACCATATGTATCAGGTAACCATATCAGAATTCGGAGGACCAAGTCGCTCTTTGCCTCTTACCTCTGGTGAGTCGAGATCTTGACAGGCAGGGTGTTGGCAGACAGTTGGAAGTGATTGTGATGATGTTTCTGGGATTTTATTGTCCTTTCGCAGACTCAAGGCTCCCTATATATAGTTTTAGGGCCACCAGGAAGCTGCCACAACACAATATTTTGTATCATTTCCTCCGCACCCGACATTTTGCAGCACGCGGCACCGAAGATGCCCAGGGTGTACATTTGGAATGCCTTGTCTACTCCTCTCGGGTGCTTTTGCGGCTCTACATATTAACGCTGAACACCACAGCAACTCACTCTTCAGTCTCGTTCAAATGATGACTGGAACGTTGCAACGCACTGCGGCAAAAGTGCAGTTCATTCCGTCCCTGAAGGAGCGTCTATTGGTTAGTATACGCTAATTCTCCTCACCACTATACATGGACCCTGGTATCAGCTAGACCTCCTCGACTCCAGGTGTTAATGAACTCGCCATCGCCTTCGGTGACTGCAGCGGCCGCCCGTACTGGTTTCCGGAATGGCCGGCAGCGTTGCGCCATTGGCAGAAATCCGTTGACGCCTTGAGATGAGGCATTTCTGAAGAGGCTCTCAATTGTCGGGGATATGTTCTGGTGGAGGTGTCATGCAACCCCAGTCCACAATAAATGCTCAGAGGGAAGGATATTTTGTGTTAGCCAATAAGTCTTGAGCTCAGCCTTGTCGGTTGATTAATACGTGCAACGCCTTGGTGTAGCAGCCTTTCCGTTCACATCACAGCCCCGCTGATAGTTATGTGAGACGCGTAATCTGTGGTTAGCTCCAGAGCGCCACCTGGGCTTGTCACCAAGTATCAATGATATTACTGCCCAGTTCTCAAGTGCTTCCCACCACAATCCATGGATGCATCATGCGCCTAACGATGCAGTGCCCTCCCGAAAATTTCAGTCTTCCGGATATTTGCCCAATTGCAACTTCTTTCAGACTTACCTGCTTGGGCTACTCAGCTATGAATACCCCATCTTCTTGCTCGGATAGCACGGAGAGTTACGGAGGGACGTCTCTGCTATGCGTGCGTGGGTGGTCTCGGCTGCGTTGCAGGCCGGGATTTGCATCATCACGAGTACCAGGTAAGAAGGCAAAGCAAATAATGACCTGTAGCTTTGGGTCATAGCTTGAACGCTTCGGAGTGATCGGAGTAACATTGTATGATTTAGACCGAGTTACAGCGCCAACGGGTATTTTATATCCTCCAAAGAGATTCCAATGCTGCCCAGGATCATTGAGGAGCAGACACGCACTTCGGCTGAGACGGATCCCTGATTGATCTTAGTTGGGAAAAAACGCCTCCACGAGGGCTGGGCACCTTACCTCCCGAGGTCCGTCAAGACAAGACCCAGGTAAGGACAAGTCTCATCCTCATACTGGCAAGGAGTTAAACGCAGTAGTGTGGCCGTAACTGCTTTGTCAGTGACCATCTTCGTAGTAGCTTGACCTCTGCCGACTCCAGTATTCGTCACCATGTGACTAAGTCCAACGTATCCTGTCCTTTGTATTTTGCTCACTACCTAGGTAGTGTTTGATCTCGTCATACTTGCAATCCCCGGCGAACAACTACCATACCGCGGCTACGTATATTTTAAACAGTCTTAGAACGGTAGACTGCCCGTCTCCTCACTGGAAACACGATCTCACCCTCAGATTGAGTTAAAAAGTTCCCAGATAGAATCGTTATAGGGCTCCAAGCTATTCAGACGGTATACTATCTAGTAAATACCAAGTAGAACTTGCCTTACTCCTTGCTATGCGTACCTATATAGCAACCGAAGAGTTAAGAGGGAAGGATTATACTTTTAAGTTCTTGATTATGGCAACTAAGGCTAAATCCAATACACCTATAGCTGTTTAGGTCTATAACTAACCAAGGTGAAAGCCAGGCTAGATTTTGATACAAAGTAATTAGATTAGCTACATACTCTTAAGCACGAAGTAAACCGTATAACTTAATAAGGAGAAATTATTTCGAAGAAGAAAGGGTACTCTAGCAAATAGGTTGTGAATAGACTTTAAAAGGGATACTTTTGAAATAAAAACATGATTTCTAGACAATGGCTGCTGAACATCACCTAGACACCCCCGCCGTTTTCAAGATTGCCGCCCACGCGGTACATATTTCATCGCAGAATATGCTTCATATATATGGCTTTAGGTTCCCAAGAATTAATTTCAGGCTTAACTGTATTGAGGCGTACATATATTGAATCATTCATGTATAACAATCAATTGTGAATATCCAACGGTTTTATCGACCTCGATTGTCGACCCCCTGGGGGTAAGCGTCCTCCATGCAGGTTAACCTACATACAACTTAGATATTTGCTGCTCCAGTTTAGCTAGGAATATGTATCCTTACTAAGTATATATCTAAACTTTTGCTTTCTTATGTAGAAAGTGCGTTGGGGTAATCCGCTTACGCTGCTTATTATAGTCCTAATGAGGGTGAAGGCTGGCTCCGGAGGATCGCAGATGGTAGCTAGCGCCTTCTGTCCTCAGCCAGTGGAAGCTGGCCACGACCATCAATTAGGCCAAAAGGTACGTAACAACTGGACGCTGACCTGCTGTCTACCTAGTTAGCTACGCCTATAGCCAAGACTGGGCAAGTAATCCCTGTCTCATTATCACGCGATATGCTAAGTAATAGTCCGAGATCCTTATATCCCAGTATCCTTATCATTGCGTCTTCTCCACTTGATTGCCCCTACCGTTTGGTTCATCTGTCTGACAGCTCTTAGATTCCTTTTTATGTGAGCTGACACAGCTACACCTGGCGAACCAAGCATAAAACCCTTTTCCCGATTATATATACCCGCTGACTTCGAATCGTTGCCGTGCCTCGATGTGGCTCATTCATGTGGAGACAAGACAACTGGAGGAGTTCATCGGACTTGAGGTTCCACACTATGCCATCCTCTCACACACGTGGGTTACCGGTCAAGAGGTCACATTCCAAGAGTTGAGAAATTCCTCGGGCCTGAAGTCCACGGCTACCACAAAAAATGGATGGCAGAAGATCGACAGAACTTGCCGCCAGGCGGCTCGCGATGGACTCGAATATGCCTGGGTCGACACTTGCTGCATCGACAAGTCGAGCAGTGCCGAGCTATCTGAGGCCATCAATTCCATGTTCCGCTGGTACAAGCGCGCCACGGTCTGCTACGTCTTCCTACCGGACCTAAATGGCTTCTCTGTTTCCGAAGTTGAAGGGGAGGGGTTACAGGCTAGCATCGAGCATTGTAGATGGTTCACGCGCTCGTGGACGCTGCAGGAACTGATCGCACCGATGCACGTCAACTTCTACAACCAGGACTGGGAATTTTGCTTCACCAAGGAAACGGCTTCAAGAGTTCTGGCCCGGATCACCGGCATCGACGTTGACATTCTCAACCACAAGAAAGACCTATCCGCTGCCTCGGTGGCCCAGAAGATGTCGTGGGCCGGAACTCGCCGGGCGACGCGTATCGAGGACGAAGCATATTCACTACTTGGAATCTTCGGAATCAATATGCCCATGTTGTATGGGGAGGAGGAAAGGGCCTTTCTCAGACTTCAGGCGGAAATAATCAGTTCGTGCCCTGACCCTACCATCCTCGCCTGGATGCTCCGAAGCGAAACCTCCGAGAACATCTCAAAGGGCCCAGAGGATTCGTACACTGGCGTCATGGCATCATCCCCGGTGGCATTCCGTGACTGCGCAGAGGTGAAAAGTCTATCGGACCAGTCACTCTTTGACTTTACTATGTCCAATCGCGGCATGAGATTACGGGCTCAATTCGGGCTCTTGCCCCTTGGAAAGGCCAAGGGTTCTTGTCTTGTTCTCCCGCTCTGTCGTATCCGGGATAATGAGGTATACGGGATCCGGCTGAGGAATATAGGCGGTGGGCGTTTTGTTCGACAGAACGCCTATGGGCTGGTCCACATCAGACCTCGGCAAGTGGCACATCGGCTTATGCTTGATCCCTTCCTTTTACCACAATTACCGCCCCCAAGCACGACGGCCAAACCGACGCAGGGTTTGATCCTAAGACACCGCCACTGCGTCTTGGAGGTCGCGATGCCACTGGGTATGGAGGTGTATCGACGCTGGCCGTGGCAGAATTGGGATGAGCAAGACTCACTGTTCTTTGGACCAAGTAGGCCACCAGAGGACGTAGGCTGGGCATCACTGAAGTTTGTCGCCTCAGCTCCGCGCCCCTTTTCTGATGCTTCGGGCTCTATCGACTTTCTCTTCTACGTCTTTGACTGGGCCAGACAGCCCGGTTCAGGGGCCACGCCAAGGTGGACCATCCACAGAGTGCGAGGAGCGGTTGACGATCGAGCCATTGAGCAGATGAACCACGAGGCAGTGAACGACAGCTGGAATGCCTATTGGGTTGCAAACCGGCTTGTGAGTAATGGGGTCCCTGAACAACATTCCTTGGTAGCGGGCACCTCCGGAAAAGACGCTTTGCTTCTGGTGTCTACCATCCGCTCGGTAGAGGACGCGGAGAAATGTGTGAATCCATTATGGAGAGTCGAATTCTCATGGAACGTTGTCCCTCGACATCAAGTTTCGAAGGCTTCGAATCGAGGCTGGAAGGAGATCAACTGGGGCCCAATCTGGAGACCCCCGTGGGACGTGAATGGAGATTCAAGCTAAAATCAGAAATAACTGCAACTTTGGTGTGTATTATGAATAACAATGGCGAAATACACTGAGAAAGCAACTCGAACCCACTATGACCTCCACTTGTTATGACATCTGGATCATTCTAGCCATTCTGCCATGCAAGCCACTCCAGGGCTATGGAGGTACAGTATAAGAAACAGATGTAGAACAAGCGAGGGAAACATGTTTTTATTGAACGTCTTAAGGTCCAAGTTCGTAAACAGCTGAATAAATAAAATGTGCTATTCATATACCCAAATAGCAGGAACATGTGTAGGGGTTGAGGTCGTATATCTTTATACAGAGAGGAGACTGAACAGATTATTTCCATGCCCCCTCTATACAAGGTATACTTCTTAGTTGTGTGGTGGGTTTTGTTTTCCTTCTGTTCCGTTTAGTTTTATTGTTTTCCTCCCAAGGTTTTACCTTCTCTTATTTCCCTTGTCCAACCACTGAGTAGTAAAGCAACACCGGCGTTGGGTCGTAGTGGCTTCACACCTCAGTAGTACTTGTCGGCAGGCTTGTCGGCGATCTGGATGTCAGACTGTTCCGCGAAAGAGGGCTGCAGGCTCTTGCCCTGGCCATCGATGTTTACAAGCTTGCCATCTTCAAGGTATACCTCGATCCAAGTAAGGGTGACGGTTGTCTCATCCAATCGGACGTACGGTGTGGCTTCGACGTGCAGGGCTTTGAATTCCTCGTCGGCGGATACAGCGAGGAGCGAGGAGACATCCTTGAAGTAGTATTCGATCTGGAGATCGTGATCGTCTATTGCATATGGAAGTTTCATGCTCTCCAGCAATGCTCGGGTGCTGGCTGTATTGAAGGCCTGCGTCTGCATTAGTAAAGGGTTCTGGAATGAAACTCTTGACGATTCCGTCAAAGCGAGGCCGGGGAGGGTAGGGAGCTAGGGGGAGACAAACGAGCTGGTACTTCAAGATGCCATATTTCTCATGGATCTTGGCACACTCGGCACCGTGGCGTCGAGACATGAAGTCGTAGAATGCTTCCTCTGAGAGGCCCTCAGTCCGATAGTAAGAGCCGGTAAGGCGAAGGACACGTTCTGGTTTGGCCATGATGGAGGATCCGGTTGGAAAGTGAGCTTATATTTGGTGTGATCAAGGCCAGATGCGATGAAAACGAGCAACGCTTCGTAGTCGTACCATCAGCTTCTTATCCCATGAACACTTGACAGTAAAGTTGGTTGTCCTCACTCCTAGGTGGTTCCCAATAGTCGGCCACTTTATAAGCGAACAGCCCGACCCGGGTTTCTTTTCATTCGGTAACGAATTCCACGCTTGTCACAATAGGCCGACCTGAGTGCACCAAAATGTCTCTTGAGAGGCCCGACTTTGCAACACATATCACCAACCGACATAATATCCAACCAACTGCTGTGGTATGTTGGTTGCGGTCCGATGATCACCATCGAATTGCCCGGACAGATGCATGCATGCTACCAAACATGTTGACCAAACATGTCGGAGCAATGCCCACACCCCTCCAGCGAAATTCCAACATTTGTTGGTCACCCTGTCACTTACCTCCCGCCCTTCACCAATGAGATATGTGACAGCTGAGCAACGACGCAGGGAGGTGACCCTGTCGTCTCCTTGGTACTTGTGTCTTGCCACTGGAGGCCCGAAACAGATGACTTGGAATCTTTTCTGAGGGCAGGAAGGAGGGACGGGGCATTGGAGGGCTTCCGTCAAACTCAATTACAACCGAAAGAAAGTTTGTAGGTCGGGACTTTCCAGGAGGAACTGCGACTCCATTTCTCTACACTGCTCTACATACCTAGGTACATCACACCATACATCAACCATGGTTGCGACTGAGTCCAAGCCAAGCTATGGCTGGCGCTTCTGGGCTGTATTCTTCGCCCTTGCTGTCACCTCATTGTTGGCCGCCGTTGAAAGTACCGTTACATCCACTGCGCTTCCCATAATATCAAGCGCTCTAAACTCGGGCGAGCTCTACGTATGGTTTGGGACTGCATACTCACTGACAAGGTGCGTGTTCGAAATCATCAATGTGGTCCGGTCCCTTCTGTGTTTATTAAGTATTATACTAATTTCCACTAGCACCGCCTTCACGCCGCTTTTCGGCCAGATCGCCGATGTCTTCGGACGCCGTTGGCTTACCATCTCCATCGTGGCCGTCTTCGCCCTGGGTAGCGGCATCAGCGGCGGTGCCTCTTCAACACGCATGCTTATAGCTGGTCGCGCTGTACAAGGAATCGGTGGCGGCGGAATAATCCTGATGATTGAGATGATCGTCTGCGATCTAGTCCCCCTACGGGACCGCGGTCGTTTCATGGGCGTCATCTTCGCCCTGTTCTCCGTCGGAGCGTCGCTGGGTCCTTTTATCGGCGGTGCCCTCGCCCAGAACACAACATGGCGCTGGGTCTTCTACATCAACCTGCCCATCGCCGGCGTGGCGCTCGTGCTCCACGTCCTCTTCCTGCACGTCAATTACAATCGGGACCACTCTGTTGCCGCGCGACTTCGCCGTATCGATTATACGGGCAATGCACTACTGCTCGCTTCTGTCACCGCCGTCCTCATAGCCCTCACATACGGCGGTTCGATCTATTCGTGGTCGTCTTGGCGCGTTTTGCTACCGCTACTTCTTGGATTTGCTGGACTCGCCGTGTTCGTTCTGTACGAGACATCCCGGTGGTGTGTGGTGCCCGTCACTCCGCCGCACCTTTTCAAGAACCGCACCTCGGCTGCAGCCTTCTTTCTCACGTTCGTGCATGCGTTGTACTCGTTCTGGGTCCTCTACTTCTTGCCAGTATACTTCCAGGCAGTATTACTCTCAGGGCCCGAGAGATCAGGAGTTCTCCTGCTTGCCACCGTCATCATCCTCGTCCCGGGCGGCATGGTCAGCGGCATCATCCTCACCAAGACCGGGCGCTACCGACCGCTGCACTTTGCCGGCTACGCCCTCATGACCTTAGGGACCGGGCTGTTCATCCTTCTCGACAAGGACACCTCGATTGCCGTCGTCGTCGTGCTCCAGATCGTCGGCGGCCTGGGGTCAGGGCTCGCGCTCACCACACTGCTGCCGGCTGCGCAGGCTTCGCTGTCGGACAAGGATACCGCATCGTCGACGGCGACGTGGACCTTCATCCGTACCTTCGGGACGGTCTGGGGCGTGTCCGTCCCGTCGGCCATCTTCAACAGCCGGGCCAGCAACCTCGCCGTCCGTATCGAGGACACCTCCGTCAGGGCGCTGATAGCCAACGGCCAGGCCTACTCACACGCGTCTGCCGACTTCCTGCGATCACTGCCAGGAGACACGCTCGAACAGGTCACCAGCGTCTTTGTTGACAGCCTTCGGCTCGTCTGGATCGTTGCGACTGCCATCGTGGGCGTCTCGTTCTTCGTGGTGTTTGTGGAAAAGGAGATCAAGCTTAGAGATAACCTGGAGACCGAGTATGGTTTGGATAATGGGCAGGAGAAGGGGCAAAGGCCGACTAAGGCGGCTACAGAGACGATGAAAGAGACGACGAGAGAGGGCCCGGCCGGGGCTTGACCGAATATGGAGGAGCGTGTTGTCACGATATAGGGTGATGTTGGTGCCACCCACTGACGGGCGTTGGTGTATTTGATGTGCTTGGGCTTCTACAAAATAATTCAGGAATGAGCGAGGGTAATCACAGCAGGTCGTAGAATCTGGTTCCCATTGCGGTTTGTAAGAGCCCAAAACTGGTGAGTATCGAACGTAGTCATATGGACGTGAAGTCCTTTGAAGTGACAGAGACGAGATAATCCAGTCCGTGGATAATTCTAGTCATATACATATGGTCACCCAATACCTGTCACCCTAGCCACGGATGTACTTGGCCACGACAGCTCCAACACCCGCTGCCACCGCACTCAAAAAAGCCAGAGTCTTCAAGGCGCCAAAGACGTACTTCTTCCCAATTCGCGCCTCCTGCCCCGCGAATCCTGTAGCAGCGTTGACATGTGGGAATGGCTCCTCCGGGACAGGCTTGCCGAGGAACTCACACAGTGGCTCCCATCCATCCTCGACCGTCCACTCCAGCAGCCGTTCCTTCGGCACGAGCCCACGGATCATATTACAATGCTCTAGGGTGAGGGTTTAGCATGGTCAGATAATATGTTTAACCTCTTGGGTAGAGAAGGAGGCGGAAGGAGGGGGGGGGGGTTTCCTTTGACTCACCACGATACACCCACTTCCCATTCCTCGCCATACCCGTCTGGATGTTCCCATCCAGCGCGCGGAACAAGCCGGGCCACATGAAGCGCACGTAGAGGTGCCAGGCCCAGAAGCACTCCCTGCTGAGGCACGACATCAGGAAGATGATCCAGAGGCCGTTGGACCGCATGAGCGTCGTCGTCGCGCTGTGGTGCCACGCGTCCAGGTCCTTGCGGTAGTTGAGCACCACCTTGGCCTCCGGGTACGCCGCGATGAGCTCGGCGGCGAAGACGGACGCGGCGGCGTCGGTCACGGCGACGGAGTGCCCGAGGAGCGGGTCGAAGTCTGCCGCCGTGAAGGTGGTGTTGCCGTCGAGCGGGCCGAACCATCTGTGGAGGGTTGGGTTTTAGCGACTGGCATGTTTTGTTGGCCCATTATTTTGTGAGAATATGGATGATTGCTTTTGAGTCGATGCAGAATGTGCAGGGTTACTTACTTCTTGCGACATAGCTTGGTCCATTGCTCACAGTAGTTAGGCTCCTCGTAGATGATGTCCCATCCATGGAAAGTATGATCGTACTGCAGCATCTGGAGTCAGCCACAGTATATCCTGGACGGACCCTTGGCAAGAGAGCCGGTACGCGGGGCCCCTCTCAAAATAAGCATGGCTATTAAGGTCGAGAGAAGCCTTCGGGGAGGTTGCTTAGAGTGTAATATGTGATTGAATGAATTGGAAGCTTTCTTGCAACAGCTACTTACACCTAACTTCAGGAGAGCATGCTGTAAGGATTCGGTCCCGGATCGAGGCATACCGACGCAAAGCACCTCCATCGGCTTCGTACGCTTGCGCGGCGGCGGCGCGGGCATGCTATAGACATAGTCCTCGAGGAAGCGAACGAACCAGTTGTTTACGGTCGGCATGCTGGGCTAAGTGTGTGTGAATTTCAAGGACTTTGCCGGGCACTGGTTGTTGATGAGATGTTATATACTATGTACGTATGCAACGACTGAGTGAGTGCTCATGAAGCCTAGAATAGGATGCCGTTTTAAATGGAGGACACCGGATCTTTGTGATCTCGGGCCGAAGAGAATAAAAAGAAAGACACCTCCCATATTTGCATTGTCAAAGTAGGTAGTTATCATGCTGTGCCCCATGGGGCCCTGCAGCCCCGTCTACTACCAACATTACCAACGGCAAACTAATGACCACCAACATATGTGCCTACGTTGCATACGTGGGGCCGGTGTAGTTGCACTGAGTTGGGCCGCCCTGGTCTCCATAATAATGCAGACCATTATAGGCCACCATGCCGCCCAGCGACATAGGCGAATTCAGCTCGGGCGCACATCAGATTGGCCTGCGGATTGATCGGCGTGGGATGACCTTGACAACCAACATCCGGGCCCTGATCCCGCTTGCATACGTAGGGATTTACTACCAAGCGGCAGCCGCGGTCCCTTGAGTTGGCACCCTGCTCTGTGTGATAGATATCCTCACAGATGCTTAGGGTCTCAAGGGCGAGGTCACTGGCATCGTCCAGGCCCCGCGCTCCCAATCCATTTCTTCCCAGTCGCCCAGCAGAGAGAAGCAGAATGGTTGTGTTTGGCCATATGGAGAAGATATCACGATGATATACTGAGGTAACGAGGCTAACGACTGATTACTGTATCGAGAACTGCCCACCCGGAAGAGAAATAAGAAGATGCTCCGCATGCAGAGCCGATACAGTTCAAATGTACTTGCTCACCTGCTCCTCGCTCCAATCCCAGAACTTCTCGAACGTCCCATTGCCACCCTCCGCCTCCGACTTAGTCGCCGCCTCCAGGTCACCACGGGCCGCATGAAACCGCCCAAAGGGGGCAACAAAGCTCCCAGCCCTGTCCGCCGTCACCTCGGGGGACAGGCCGGCCCACAGCTCGGTATAGGCGCCGTTGACGACGGGGTAGTTTGCCGGGCCGACCAGGAGCCTGAACACGCGGCTCTGGTGCCGGAACAGGTCCGACTGGAGGTTGCCCGGGTTCACCCCGAGCCCGATGATGCCCTCGTCCCTGTACCTCCTCGAGAGCTCGACGGCGTAGCCCCAGTCGGCGCACTTGCTGACGGCGTAGCGGTACTTGCCCGGCTTGTCCGTGTGGTAGTCCAGGTTGTCCATGTCGATCCCGACGTTCTTCTCCGCGAAGAGCTCGGCCGCGAACGAGGTCATGAAGATGACGCGCACCGTGTTGGGCGGTACCGACTCGTCCCGCGCCGTCGCGACGAGCGTGGGGGTAAGGAGCTTGGTGAACAGGAACGGGCCGAGGCAGTTCACCCCTATGTGCATCTCATAGCCCTGCGCTGTCCTCTCTATCCCCTTCTCCGGCCCCATACAGCCGGCATTGTTGAAAAGGGTATGAAGTCTCGTCTCGGCGCTGAGGAAGCGGTCTGCCGAGGCCTTGATTGTGGTCAGGTCCGCAAGATCCAGGACCATCGGGACCAGAGCGCCCGAGGACGTAGGAACGGCGGTCCGAATGTCCTGGATGGCCTTTTCGGCCTTCTCCTCGGAGCGGGCTGTCATGTATACCTTGGCATTCTTTGAGTAGAGCATGCGTGACAGCTCCTTGCCAAGCCCGGTATTCGCACCTGTCACTATATACACCTGAAATGGAAACACGGCGTTAGCAAGCAGGTTGTTCCGGTGGGACATATTTTTAAGCAAGTGTCTCTACCTACTTTACCACCGAGGTCGGGTAGGTCCTTTTCTGTGAAGGTCGGTTTTGGTGGAAAATTCTGAGTCCACACGCTTGAGAGTGAAGGAGCCATGATGTGAGTGAAGTTGCAGAACCACTGTTGGCACCTTGGACATATATGACGGGGAACAAACAGAAATAGTTCAAGAGGAATCACGCCTGAAGACTAGCTAGTTATCTGCTGGATATCTAAGGTTGCAGGCCAGATAGGTAGTCCTTAAGTGAGAGAAACGGAGCAAAGGAGCAAAGCAAGCTGCGCTCCACCACTTCAATCTACATACACTTGCTTGTTATAATTGGTTGCTTGCAACCAACAGCTTGGCTCCCCAGTGAGCGAAGGAGTTGCAATGCAACATCTCAATCTGCAGAAGCCTGTTATCATTGGCCGGCTATAACCAACAGCTCGAACGAGTGCCGTAGGTGCTGCAGGAAAGGCTTAAGCGGGCTCCGCAATTATCATTGGTATTATTCGACGTACCGTGAGACGAAAGCTTCCGCAAGCATACGGGATGGCTGGATTGCAGTCACAAACCTAGAAGGGAATATGGCCCCAGACTAAGTCAAGCTGGGCCTGAGAAACCTGATTACACAGATGGCTTGTGTGTTTACTGACAGTAATGACAGTAAGGCTAGGTAATAAGAAAGGGTGGACTCTTGGGCCATGTGGCGGGGTTGGCTCAATTGTTCTGGAATGAGGATGGAGAGATGAAGAGAAGGGCAAAATTGAGGGAGGGTAAACAATTGGAAAGATCAAGTGAGGCTCAGTTACAACCACAAACAAGGGTCCGACTCCGGCTACTTTCAGTTTCGTGGTTGTCGTCGCCTTTGGCACATGGACCGTGGCACGATCAAACCGTCAAAATAGTTCACCCGTTTGGCCCTTTTCAAGATGCTCCGGCCCACTGGTTGACTGCACATCAACACGCCATTACCAGAGGACAATTTATCATGGGCTGATTACCACTCAATCTTCATTCGCAGCTGACAAGAGTTGAACAACCTGAGAACATAACAGAGAAAGGCCTTTCGACTCAAATCAGTCATACGCCAACGACCATGGGCGACATAATAGACCGTTACACAGGCGCATGTCCACTTCTGGACGCAGTCCCCGTGGAGGTCAGGATTCCCATTTTCGAGTACATTCTCTTTGAGAACGGCAAGTTCTTCAGCCTAGGCGACGAGGAAGGGAATTCAGTCCCGACTTTTTTCCCAAAGCTGAGACCGCCGCTGAGAAGTAGGGGCCAGCAGACATACAGGTATATATAGCTTCTGTACAGCTGAGGGTGAGAATCAGGACCAGTGAGCTGGCAAAATGGCAGTCAATGTGCCTGAAGACTGTAGTCTAGAGTTTGATGTCATGCAGAAGAACATTTGGCTCATTGTAATAATGCAAAGCGAGTAATTGTGTTGTGTCTTGAGCACATTGATCAACCTAGCAAATCAATCTAGCATGAGAGGGTGCAGGCAACAATTCGAGGTTAAGAGCTGGAATTAGCCGAGAATTAGCCGTCCATCCACCCCAGCTGGCAGCTTACCTTAGTACGACGGTGATCTAATCCCTGCTCCAAATTATTGGGTCCACTCTTTTGGCCGTCGCGCGACACGGCAGGCAAACCAAACGAAGGAACGAGCTGCCCTTCAGCAATTCGCAGGTGAAACGGGCGACGAACGCAAACAGTTAAACCAACCCACGTCGCTTGCAAACCGACGCCTGTGCTGCCCCCATCCCACATCATGAGTGTAAGTCTGCCGCCTTAATTATCATCATCTTTTCCCTGTGATTGATTTTACCTGTACTGACACAAGAGATGGCGCAGTTCATGCCAGTAAACCCCCGACCGTTCCTCCAGGACCTGTACGTTTTTGTCCGTCCCTTTTGCGACGCGCCCCCTTCGTCCACACGCGACAGCTTCCCCCCGACATATCGATCATATCGATGCGGACATGACCAACAAGGACGAAAGGAAAGCTGACACAATTCAACCATTATAGGGTCAACAAGGAGATCTGGGTTCGTCTCAAGTGGGGAGAGACCGAGTACAAGGGTAGACTGTAAGCGGAACCCCGTCCTCGCCCACCTACCTACCTTCCCAAACAGCAGAGAAACGCAGTAACCACGACCTGAAGATGGATCATAAGAGAAAGAAGTGCTTGTTGCTGACTTAGGGGCACACGTTTCCTCCACATGCAGGGTCTCGATCGACAGCTACATGAACATCCAGCTCGCCAACGCCGAGGAGCACATCAAGAACAACTTCGCCGGGTCGCTGGGCCAGGTCCTCATAAGGTGTAACAACGTGCTCTGGATCCGCGCAGCCGGCCAAGAAGGAGAGAACGGGGATGTGAAGATGGATGGTTGATCGTCAAAGACATGATGAAAAAGAATGGGGGAAGGCGGGTTGGGGGAGAAGGGAGCAAGCAGGTCGAGGATATTGGGGTTGTCTTTTTTTCTCTCTGATACCATAAACTCCCCAGGTGGCATGGCCTGCCCGGCGGGATACTACGCAAATGCATGAACCCCCTATTTGGCCCTCTGCCCCTTCGGCTGGGCGACTGCGCAAGAACGAAGGAAAGGCACAAAAGCAAACTACCGAATCATCAACTGGAACGGCGTTCTGGAGGGCTTGACGACTGGGTCCAAAAAAGAGATGGGGTTTTATTTGTGGTTGATGAAATCATGGGAGCAAATGATGAATGGCATGAGCCACCACCAGTGAGGTGGATGGAGATATACTCTAGGTACGGCAAAACGCATCAGTGCCTTTTCCCAGATCCCGTCAAGCTTAGCCAAATTCCATGCAGCAAAAGGAGAAGAGAAGCTACGTCCTCTTACCACTGTGATCTTACGGTTCGCTCATGACTATCGAGATATACATGCGAAAGGGGAAAATCCCCCATGACGAACCGCCCCCCACCCTTTCCCTTACTGCATCATGCACGCCACCTTGTGGCTGCTGTGCATCTCTGATGCCCCGACCTTGATCCTCGTCTTGGGACCGACCCAGGCGTACGCCTCCACCATCCACTCGTACCAGACCCTGGTGTCATCCGTCTGGCGCCACATGCTGACCTCGAGCTCCGAGTCCTGAGGGAAGTACAGAGGTTGCTATTGACACACATATCTCGTTAGCTTCCATCTCACCTATGTTGTTACGTGACAGACGCATTCGTCTACCTGCGAGTCGGAAGGAAGAAAAGAAAATAACATACCTTGAGCGGGAAGAATATCGGGAACCACGAGACCATGTCCTTGCTCTTCCTGTCGATCTGGTCCGGCAGGATGCTCAGCTCCACCAGGTCCTCGCCCTCGCCCGTCTGCGACCGGTACAGCGTCGACTCGAAATAGCCCGCCAGGCCGTGGACGACACCGCGCGGCCTGCAGTAGAAGGTAAGGTGGGCGTGCCGGGCGTTGTGCTCGTTGGTGCCGCCCGAGTTGTTCATGCCCCCGGCCCCTTCCGTCCGCAGCCTCGGCGCGGGCTCCCCGTGCCTCGCCTCCCACTGCTCGGCCAGGGACCCCACGACGGGGTGCACAAACTCCCACGCCTGCTGGAAGCGCGGCCTGTTGGGCACCTTCTGGGCGACCAGGTCCATCTGGTACAGGCGCACGACCCAGGGCGTCTCGAAGGCGTGCGGGTCCGTGGGCTCGATCGTCTTGAGGTTGGCGTGGATCCGCGGGGTCGAGATGGGCGACAGCCACGCCGTGTACGACTCCGGGATCGAGAGGCCGTGCGGCCGCGCGATGTGCTTCTGGATCCCGTCCAGGCACTCGGGCGAGAGCTCGTTGTCGCCGAACGAGCCCAGCAGCTCCGTGACCAGTATGTCCACCTTGGGCGCCGCCACCTCGCCCGTGTACCCCGCGGGCCGGGGGCCCGTCCAGTCGCGCATGTCCGTCTTGACCACGGTGACCTTGCCGTTCCAGACCGTCTCGTTCTGCCGGAGGAGGTACACGTAGGCGTTCTGGTTCTTCTCCACCGCCCACAGCTGGATGGGCACGCCGCTCCGCTCGCTCGCCCTCAGGGCACGCGTGACCAGGGGCCCACGGCCCGCCCCTGCGACGGTGACGACCAGCTCGGCGTTGTCGCCCTGCAGGGAGGAGGTGGGCTTGCCCAGCTGCTTCCACTCGCTCATGGCCTGGAACATGGCCTCCTCGTAGAGGTTGTACTTGACGGGGTCTCCCTCGAACATCTCGTAGGTCGCTGACTCGAGGTTGTCAGACAGCGGCTGGAGGGGGCTCTGCAGCCAGTCCTGGAAACCCACCAGGGTCGATGTCTCGAGCTGGCTGTAGGGCTGTTGCTGTCTCTCCAGGTGGCTCATGTACAGAACGTGGGCATCCATCCCCGGAAGGGCAGTGCTCTGCGCAACATCAGAGAGGGACGGGAAGTCGCTCTGGAGGGTCTCGGCCGTCTTGGCGGCGGTCTTGAGGTCGGATGGAGAGGGGCCGATATCATAGAGGAGGAACCAGGGGGCGTTCTTCAGGCGCATGCAGCTGAAGATCATCTCCTGGTGCTGCCGGGACAGGGAAGGGTTGCCGGTCTTGTTCTGCTGGAAGGTGTTGGGGCCAAGGGTAAGGTAGTGGAGAGGCTCGGCAAACCATCGAGTCTGGAGTTCCTTCTCTGGCAACCTTCGTGGCATCTTCAGGGCTGGATATGGATTGTTAGTAATGGGTAAATGGTACAGCGCAGTGGGGGTGAATCCGTACCAACAAAGAGTCGGTTCGAGTACTCGCAAACCGACCGGATCGTGTGCCAAGTATCCCAAGCACCGAAGAGATCGATCTCCTCGCTCTGAGTACTTCCCTTCTCCACGCTACTGGGGCCCTCTAGCTCCTCAGACAGCAACTTGACCCTCTCCTCCAGGCCAGGCTCCCGATACATGGGCATGTGTATGATGATGTTCACCTTGCTAGCCACGTGGAACACCTCCTTCACCGCCCTCGCATACTGGAGCACGGCCTTCCCATCTGCATCCTGTCGGGGACCAGGGATGATGATGCTTCTGACACCACAGAAGTTGGCATAGGCAACCTCCAAGTTGAGCGCCTGGCGCGAGATGCTGGCAATGAGCGGGTTCGACGAGCCGAGATCGATCCATGGGCTCGAGTAGGCCAAGACGTTCAGGATGTAAGAGCAGGGGAACAGGCTCGTATCCTTGTTGGTGAGAGTGGGCACGATGGGACCAGGCAGAGATGGGTTGGCCTTCTCGGCAACTGAAAGGCCTGAGTTTTCAACCTCCTTGAGATGAGACTTGTACAGCTCCTTCACCCGCTCATGGAAGTGCTGGCTCGTGATGGGCGCAGTTGCGAATCCAAACTGAGAAGCAAGTTAGTATCAGTTGCTATGCTCTAGGATAATAAGCAGAATACCTACGCCCGTATTGAGGACATGGCCGTACTGGCTGTCCGTGAGAGCTTCAGTCCTGCTCGAGTCGTGCTGGCCGAACCAGAAGGTTGGGCGAGCCTGGGAGAACTCCTCAGATTCAGGGTCCAGAGACCCGTAAGAAGGCATTTTGAAATAGCCCTTCTTTGTCAAGGTCGTGAAGTTCGGCTAGGGGGTATAAGGGGATGAGCGTGTGAAGAGTGGTTGAAGAAAATTAGAATTGCTGGGATGTTACTCAGTAGACTGACTGACTTCTCAGAGGTTCAAAGGTAAATGAGTGGTGAGGGGTGCACATATGTCACGTCAAATCATGTCACCAAAATCCAGAGAAAAAAGAAAGACAGGGCTAGCCTAGACAGTATTTAAGTTTGGATCAATTCTCAATTGATACCAATTAAATGTATAATAGAAAAAGAGTCTGAAAGACTCCTTACATATATGTATTTGATCAAGAGGGTGTGCCCATTAAGACAAAGTTACACCCCGGCTTGACTGACTTTGACTACCGATTGTGATAGCAAAAAAGTATACCAGTAGATGTCCGCATAATAATCGCCACTAGGTAGCTTTGTAAAAATAAAATAAAATAAAATAAAATAAAAACATAACATAGCTTTGACATGAGGAAGAAAACCTCACTTCCACACCATTCTACATTGTTGCTGCCCTTTTGAACCACAACTGGATCACTCTAATTCTCTCAGTATCAGACATTGAAGCAAGATCTAAAACTTTCCCTGGGGAAATTCCAGTGCCTTGAAACAGCACTTGAGTTGAAGTCAAAAGAAAAAAGAAGCCCCTCTAAAATTTCAGACGTGACTCGGCAGGCAAAAGTGGGCTGAAAATTGCCTGCCGATTGGCTCTTTGTGCCTTACCAGAAATTTTACCCGTCAGTATCTCTCCGTATCTCGTATCAAACCTCCAAAACCCCCGTTTCCTGTCGCAAACCTTCTGTTCTCTCTGTGTCTTTTGCTGCGAGGCGACGACAAGGCTGTTATATTCCACACAACCTTTGTCATTATGGCTGACAAGTTGAAGGGTACTAAAAGGCCCAGCGCTGACGCCGATTCTCCTGGCTCGCCAAAGAGGGCGAAGCAGAACGGAGCCAACATGGACCAGTACAACCCTTACCTCGCCCATCACTACGACGGCCAGAATGGCTCTTCCAAGAGTGCTGCATGGCCTGCCTTCGAGGGCATCACGCGCCATGAGACCACCGCCGCCACCGCAGCGAGGCTTGAGGAAGCAGACACCAACCCATGGAACAAGGAGCCCCATAGCCAGCAGTACTTCAGGATCCTGGACGGCCGGAAGAACCTGCCTGTCCACAAGCATCGCCAGGAGTTCCTCGACATCTACCACAACACCCAGATCATGGTCTTTGTCGGTGAGACTGGTTCCGGAAAGACCACCCAGATACCCCAATACGTTCTCTACGACGAGCTTCCCCAGTTCACCGGAAAACTCATTGCCTGTACCCAACCCCGACGAGTCGCCGCCACCAGCGTTGCCCAGCGTGTCGCCGACGAACTCGATGTCAAGCTCGGCGAGGAGGTTGGTTACAGTGTTCGATTCGACAACTGCACCTCCGACAAGACCCTCCTCAAGTACATGACCGACGGTCAGCTGCTGCGAGAATGTATGCACGACAACGACATGACGCGCTACTCTACCATTATCATCGACGAGGCTCACGAAAGGACTCTTGCGACCGATATCCTGATGGCTCTCCTGAAGGAGATCTCTCAGCGACGAAAGGACTTCAAGATCATCATCATGTCTGCTACTCTGGATGCCCAAAAGTTCCAGAAGTACTTCTTCGATGCGCCGCTGCTGGCAGTCCCAGGACGAACACACCCCGTGCAGCTCTTCTACACCCCTGAGGCCGAGAGGGACTACATTGAGGCTTCTATCAGGACTGTGCTCCAGATCCACGCAACTGAGGACGAGGGCGACATTCTGCTGTTCTTGACCGGAGAGGAGGAAATCGAGGATGCTTGCCGGCGCATTAGGCTTGAGGTCGACGAGATGCTCCGGGAGTCGGATGTAGGTCCTATGGCCTGTTACCCCCTTTACGGTACCCTGCCGCCGCATCAGCAGCAGCGCATTTTCGACAAGGCGCCTGCTGCTCTGAAGCCCGGTGGAAGGCCAGGAAGGAAGGTCATTATCGCCACAAATATTGCGGAAACCTCGCTTACTATTGACGGTACGTCCTGCTCCACATCTATTTAGTGTAATCATCACATGCTGACCCTGGTCATCACAGGTATCGTTTACGTCGTCGACCCTGGCTTCAGCAAACAGAAGATCTACAACCCTCGGATAAGAGTCGAGTCTCTTCTCGTCAGCCCGATCAGCAAGGCGTCGGCACAACAGCGAGCCGGTCGTGCTGGTCGTACACGACCAGGAAAGTGCTTCAGGCTTTACACAGAGGCGGCTTTCAAGAAGGAGCTGATCGAGCAGACATACCCCGAGATTCTGCGGTCAAACCTGTCCAACACCATCCTGCAACTGAAGCGCCTGGGAGTCCAGGATCTTGTCCACTTCGACCTCTTGGATCCACCAGCACCCGAAACCATGATGCGAGCCCTCGAGGAGCTGAACTTCCTGGCAGCCCTCGACGATGAAGGCGAGCTCACACCGCTGGGCAGCCTCGCATCCGAGTTCCCCCTCGACCCCCAACTGGCCGTCATGTTGATCAGCAGCCCCGAGTTCTACGCTAGCAACGAGATCCTGTCCATCGTGTCCCTCCTCTCCGTGCCCGCGCCCTGGGTCCGCCCCAACACGGCGCGCAAACGCGCCGACGAGATGAAGGCGCAGTTCGCCCACCCGGACGGCGACCACCTCACGCTGCTGAACCTGTACCACGCCTTCAAGGGCGAGCTCAACAGGGGGGGCGACGTCAAGGCGTGGTGCCACGAGCACTTCTGCTCCCTGCGGCACCTGCAGTCGGCCGACAACGTGCGCGCGCAGCTCAAGCGCATCATGGAGTCGCACGGCATCGAGCTGCTGTCCACCGACTTCAACGACAAGAACTACTACACCAACATCCGCCGGGCCCTGGTCGCCGGCTTCTTCATGCAGGTCGCCATGAAGGACACGTCCAAGAGCTACACCACCATCAAGGACAACCAGCCCGTCCTGATCCACCCCTCCAGCGTGATAAAGGCCGACTACGAGTGGGTGCTCTACCATGAGTTTGTCCTGACGAGCAAGGTATGTCTTTTTTTTCCCCTCCTTCTCTTCGCGACTGTTTCCCACTGCCCTGCCCCTTTCCCCACCTCCTTTCTTTGTATGGGGGATCCCGTGTGACTAACATTGCCTCTTCTCTTCTCTGTAGCAATATATCCGTACCGTAACCGGCGTCCGCCCGGAGTGGCTCCTCGAGATCGCGCCAGGCTACTACGACATGGAGACGTTCGACAAGGGCGAGGTGAAGACGGCCCTGCAGCGCGTGACGGAGAGGATCCGCCGGAAGCAGGCCATGAAGGGAGGAAGGGACTAGGGGCACACTGCCGCTCCCAGAAGGCCCGTCTCGGCGATGATGACAGGGAGACGGAAAACAAAACCGAGCTTCTTCTAGCTTTCTAATTAGACACACTCTCTCTTCGAATCAGATATTTCTTCGTAGAATGGAGAATGGTTGCATCATGATGTTAGAAGAGAATCGAACA
>LKEA01000073.1:81678-109914 GCA_003795315.1 Cytospora schulzeri
GGTTATGCTGAAGAATGGGCCGGGTAGGGGAGGGTCCTGGCGGAAGGGGGACGGAGAGACAGAAAGACACCGTTAGACATGGCTTACAGGTTGGGCTACATACAGAAGCACATTTGTTCTTGCTCCGGAATGAAGGTATTGCATTACTACTGTAGAGCAGACAGAAGGGGGGGTTGTGCTATCAAGAAGAATCAGATCAAATTTTACCGTTGCGTCTTGTTACATTGTTTGCACACCAAATCTCCTTGTTTGTTCCTACCTATTAAAGGGGTTAAGGGCAGGCCATAATGCCACTATTGCTGTTGGAAGTCGGGATTGTCAGGGCAGAACACGATACAGACGACGGTTCAGGCCTGACCAGGCCATGATGTCCAAGGACTCCCGTCCCGATGACATTGCATGGAGAGAGAAAAGCTACTCCCTGTAATGCAAAAACGGTTGGGTCTCTTGGCGCCGGTCCAGACTTCCTGCTAGGTTGGGTGGTATATACAACCTGGAGCATCATCACTGGGTGACAGGACGGGTGTATAACCAGCCCTCCCACCTTGTCGTCTGTTCCCTCTTATCTATTTTTGTTTTTCTTACTTTTTCCCTTTTGCGAAATGGGCTCAAGGCCACGCATCTTCTCCTCGTTCTTTGCCGGAAGCCCCGCTTCTTGACGGTCATATCCTGTGGTTAGAAATCTTCGTCGTCGACGTGAGCAAGAACATGTTAAACAAGTAGGCAAATGGTGGGCAGTGGCCGTCTCGGACTCGCTCTCCGCGGCCGCCTAGCATTGCCTTCAAGTAAGCCATCCGCGGCGAGCAGAGACATCGAAGGGATCCCAGAATGGTGGGCTACTTCCTGGCATGGAGGTGTCGAAAAGAACAGAGGTGGGTAGCAAAGAGTAACCCAAGAGTGCTTGACGCAGGGGGGACGGATGGAACGGGGCGGGAAACGCGAGCGGCTCGCGCTCTAGTTGCTTGCTTGATTGCTTGCTTACTTGGCGTCTTCCCCAGTCATATATGACGGACCAGCTTGGACATATTCCGTAAGTAACCGTGAGTCTCGGGGTTTGTCTTGAAACACAGCTCGAACCGAGGGCCGCAAGAGACGCGTGGACCCTGCCTATTTACTTGCCCCCGCTGCTGCTGGCTAACAAAGAGGTTTCATTCGATGCTAGTGATGGCCATCTTCCAAGGGAAGAGGGGGCTGATCATATGTATGCGGCTTCAAAAGGGATGTTGTGTGTGTGTAATAGTGACGATAATACAACCTTAAACATCAGCAATGTGTTGCGGCACTTGATAAGCATTGTACCACCTTCGCAATGGCGTTGGCACCGGTAGCCGTGCCGGCTGCAGTTCCTCTTCTGGGGGTCTTGGAACCAGGGAGGAGCTCATCTCTAGCCGACACGGCCACTTGCCATAAGCCAGGAATAGCCAAACTGGGAGATGATATACCGATGGCTGTCTTGCGACGTTGACTCAGAGGTCTCGAAGAAGAGTGATATGCAGCCGCCCGACGTCAACTAATATTCAATGGAGATAAGCACAGGGGAAATTGCCAGCACATGCGTACCCGACGCTCTGGTAAAGTTCGTCTGACGTTGGTTAGTCACATGCATTCCTGAGTTACTCACGGTGCGAGCGTATGTAATGATGGGGAGTTGCAGATAACCTTGAACGTGGCGACGACGACGGTTGTGAAGCTTCTTGGTTTGCGTGAAAAAAGCGCACACTCGGCCAACTGGGCAGTATCGTCATGTCTCAGGACCCAATTCAACAAGAGCCAAGGCCCAGATGATGTGGGCATGGGAAGATCTCCTCGCGGCAGACGAGTCCTGTGTGAGGCCCACCGAAGCTGTCCCCTTCGACTCCATAGTACAGCTAAGCAAGCGATTATGACTGATCAGAATCTTTTCGGTATTGGCTTTTCCCGGCATCGTCTGACTTTGTGTTGGTGTGCTGCTAGGTCCACGGGTACTCCTCCTCAAGCAAATCTTGCGTTTGCGTCCGTCCTGTCACAAGTGCATAACTCGCAAACGTGCCAGTGATGCGCCCTCTCCAGCTCTTTCACAGAGTTTGCCAGACACCACCGAGGAGGTTTCTTCGCTTTCTATACATACGATATCCGGCCTTGACGCTAGAAACAAACACAATACTGGATCATGCGACGAACTGCGGCAGCGGATTGTAAGCTGTGTGAACTGCTAAAGCCAATATTTCTGCACATTGATACCGAGAGTGACATCTTCTATCCCTGACTGTCACGTAGGGAGTGATGAGTCGGAAATGGTATGTGCACTTGAGTTATCCTGGCTGCATTTCTGTCGACTTCCGTGCCAGTAGGTATGGAAGGGGCCCGGTAGTGATGTCCCATGTAGGCAAACCATTGCCATCGTGCCGACAATAATGTTCCAGTTGTAGAAAGACGACCGAGATGGCGCAAGTAAGTAGTGCCACGCCACTACCGGCTGGAGACGCGACTGGCGTGCTTGGCGTGCAGACGGTTGCCTGGAGAGAAGCCTCTGTCTGGAGTGTGGCTCCGGTGAGGAGGGTGGAGGTGATTCAAGAGGCATAAATAGCGGGAATACCAGATGGGTGAAACAGATGTGTACTATCTGTCTTATCACAATGTCACCACCCAACACTGAGGCTGGCGCGCGAATCACAAATGGGAAGGCTCCGCTGGAAACCCGTTAGGCGAACGTCTTCTGGCAGGCTGACATGGTGGATGTCAGCGTCACGACAATAAAGGCCCCCGCAACCATTTTGACGACAATGCCGTGTTGGTGGATATGGCCTTCATGAAGAACGTAACGACTGTTGGTAGGTTGTTGGTATATGGGAGGTGAAGCAAGGTGTAATGATAATCAATTGTGAAGTTATCAAGCTAAGGACAGGGGTGTGTGTTGTTAGAGATTCGAGACTACCTAGGTAGTCACTGGTCATCGAGACTGCCAAAACTGTCGAATCTGTCGAATCTATCCCAAAAGAGAAGTATGGCCAGACTGTATTCAGTGACCGGTGTCCAGGGTAAGTGAATACCTAGGTAGTTGCTTAGTAGAATCCTGGAGAAGAAGTCCGAGCACAATGATTTGAGCCTCAAAGTCAACGTTTGGGGCCTAATGCCCAATGTGTGCTAGCCCTGTTGCACGGCTGCCGGCTCGTGCTTTCCGCGGCTGCTAGTTACCGCAACCTGCCTAGGTGTACAGACCTTGAAACTTCCACGGCTACCTAGGTACCTACCTGGGTAGACGGGTACCTAGATGAGTACTTGCCATCTACAATATCCCGTATGAGGTACAGACATCTTACAGTGTTGATAGGCCTGCCATCATGTTCCGGTACCTGCTCACTACTAATACATAGTAGAGGTTTCGGCCCACAGTCGTGACTGCCTTTCGCATCCGCTTAGCAGCCACAGCATGTTTGAACTGAGGAGTTATCGATACGGATCTGTACGTCTTCCGCCTTTGCCCTTGGATTTTAAATCTCCCGTCCTGCACGCGACATAACACAAGGGATGCGTAGGTGTACAAAAGCAGCATCGACCGCCTTTTGTCATTTCTCACTTTTCCTCTCTTCCTCTTGCCTATTATCTTCTCATCACTCCATGCGCTCTATTGCCCGATGGCAGCTCACGGTTGGTGATCATGATGATGATGAGGAGAATAGGTTCGACTTGTTTGTTGCCGTCCTCCTCCATGATCTTGGTTGATCGTCGAAACCTCACATTGTTCCCAGAGCCTCGATCACAGGCGTCTTGTTCGTCAACAGACACAATTGCCATTGATACGCCTTGTGTCTTCTCACTTACTTGAGTGGCCGAGTGAACTGGTGTCTTGGTGTCTTGGTGCTCCCCCCCCCCTTCCATATCAACACGCGGCCTGCAGCATGCCTAGGTACATACGAGACGCGAACATGGGACCAGTCGGAACAAACAGTCCTTCTGTATGCACATCAGCCAATCCTGGCCATACAGACAACCCCCACAGGATGGAGAACCCTTGCAGTGCATAGTGACAGCTGCAACGGAGATCCTCTAATGCGGTTATCATCTTTATTCACGGGCCACGGACCACGTGAACCTGGCCGCGCTGACGAACACGGTGACTGGAGGTGAAGGCATACCTGGAGTTGGCACCCCACCCACCTTAATGCTCCCCACCACCCGAGCGCCCGCAGCGGCAGAGCGGTTCCTCCCCCCTGTTTCTTTGGGACCCTTGCAAAACAGAACCGACAAGGAAAAAAAAGGGGAGAAAGAGGAAAACATCAGAAATTAACCCACCTTTATTGCGTACCACGGCACCAACTCACTCGAACATGACCCATGCGGGTCCTCGGCCTTCGCACCCATGCTCAAATGTTCGTCCTGTCACCAGAGCCTCATATATGTAGTGAAATCTCCTGGCCGCATGTATAGGTCCCATCTCTTTGCTTCTCCCTATCCGCGCCTACTACTATTAGGTAGTCATTATACGGTCAAGTTCTGAGGCCTTCTTCGGCGGTTCTTCCTTGCTGGGCTGAACTTCTGCTTCTCCTTGTGCTACGGAAGCCCGGGGTCGCTCAATTGCATCCTTCCTTGTCCACCTACTATAAGCCGGATCGAGAAAGACGATATCTTCTCTTCGGAGTTCCCCAGGCCCAGATTCATCCTTTTCTCTTCCATCTCATGCTCTTCTGGATCATTTACCACCTAAAAACCACTACCCAACACCACAGACAGTCATCATGAGCGCAAGCGGCGGTTTCTACACGTACAGGTGCAAATACTTCTATACACACAACTGCACCAATTGGGTCTATACCAACAACGCACCATGCCCCAGCTGTCTTGTAAGTCTCTTATATCAAGCACAGCCCTTTACTACGGAACGGCAACGACTAACACAATACACTGTCATCTAGGCCCTGGGCAGAGATAATGCCGAGACTCCTGCCCCACCCCAAGCATGGAACTCCAGCGCCCGGGATATCATGGTGCCCACCTGGGAGGATGGCGTGTTTCAGCAACGCATCATGGAGTATGTGGTGACGGACCCGTCGAATTTCCAGTGGAACCTCAGACACAAGGCTACCCAGCCACCTATCAGCGGGGCTCCAGGCTCCGTGCTCACGACGACGGGTATGCCACAGAAGGCGAAGGCACATGCCTAGTGCTGGGGCAGGAGCGCGCTGATAGAGGTGGCAGGACCTTTTGCTGGGGAAGCAAACGAGAGACGATCCGCAGTCCAAGGGTTGGCATTGTTCTAGTTGGTAAGGGGTCGGACGCGAGGCAAAAGAGAACGGTGGTTCGGCGAACAATCGGTCGTCTGTACAAGGTGATTAAGCTGGGTAAAGGGCTCTTCAGGAATGCATAACATGGAACAGGTGGGAAAGTCTTGAAAAGATGTGGCGTTACGGCCGGGAAAGACCATCTGGGCACATTCAGGAAGTGGATTACACCCTCAGCAACGAGGCTATTCCAGCGATCACCGGTTTGGCCCCCTCAACATCGTGGGAATTCTAGTAAACTCAAAACATATGGAACATTCTCTCGTCATGCAGCTAGTCTTTTGCTTGTGATGGCAAGGAACACCCGGGGAACTTATGCGGTGAAGGATCGAAATTCTTGTCAAAAGCAAATCGCCGGAACGATCTGATCGATTTAATTTATTCCCATACCGCCACAACCATGTCCGCGTAAGAGGCGGAACATGGGGCCGCCGTGGTATTTTAATATTCAGCAAGGCTTGGGAGGGAAAAGAAACCAAGGGATGAAAAAGGAGAGGAGAGAAACGACTGAGCATGGAGCGAGTTCTAGGTTCCCCTCCACATACCAGACGTGACCATCGATTCCTGGTTTCTCCCACCTAACCTGCCGAGCAGGAGTTCGAGGCCTGGAGATGGACTTATGATCAAGCCGGGAATCATCACAATTGCAACTCAGAAAGAGGAAACTGGGTGCTGTCCCGTCGAGACAAATCGAGAACCGTCTCGACCACAATGGTGGTGACACACGTGACAGGAAGACAAAGTCCGCATCCCACCTTGCCGCCTTCAACCTGAAACCAATTCCAAGAAAACTCACACTAAACCAAGCAAAGATTCGATATTGCTTCTTCTTTTTTCTTTCTTTCCCTTCCCCTTATGTGTGTCTCTCTTTCTCTCCAGCGCGAGGTCCAACAATTTGTCTACTAGTTGCGTCCATCTGCAGGGGTAGTTACCAAGAGCCGTGACGCGAGGTCGGACAGAACCAAAGAAAGGTTGCCGAGGTGGGGTGGGGTGCAGTGTACTAATGTATTGTAGATCCGATGACTGGCTACCAGTTATCTTTCTTTTGTCCATCTTTTCCTTTTTTTTTCTCTTCTTTTTTCCCCTTTCCCTTTCTCATCCAATCTTCTTCAGTGATGGAGGGGCGGGAGCAACTGTACTCTATGTACATACAAAGTAAGGTTGGTAGGGTTGCAGTCGAGGGACTCCGGAACTGGGTTGCTGTGCAGCCGTTCGGGAGCCCTGAGCCGGAACCCAGCCAGGCCGGGCTGGCTGGCTTGTCTCTGCCCCAGGTATCTGTCTGTCTGTCTGTCTATCTGTTATATGTCCATCTGTCTGTCAATGAAACTTTGCTGGGCCCCCCGGCTTTTCCCCTGCAATAACAGAGTGAATTATTACTACTGCTGTGAGACTTGTCTGCCACGCAGGGTAATAATAACTACCGGTTATTGATGACAACGAGGCAGTATATATTACATATTACCCTGTCAGGGACCTTTTGATGGCGGTATTCCCGTGCCCAGACGGAGGCCCCGTGACCGTCGTGATCATCCATCAAGGTCTCAGGTCTCGGAACCATTAGCCGAAAGCCATAAGGCTGCAAAATATCACACACACACACACACACACACACACACAAAAAGCTTCGGAGACTTCCCTATTCGCCGGGAACCCCCGCCCCCCAACCCACGATGGCTTAGCCTGCTAAGCCTCCACCAGCCTCCCATCCTCCCCGAGATGGCGGTTATTAGATACGCGAGATGCAGAGTTTCACTGTCTTGAAAACAGATATCATAAACATGTTCTGCCGTGGAACGTCCTGTCCCAAATTCACTTCACTTCACTGTTCCTGACAAGAGCGGTGAGTGAAGGCCCGCCAAGCGAGCACTTTTCACATCCTGCCTCCTAACACTCGTTCTCTCTCGAGAAGCCCTCAGCTGCAGCCCCAGCAGGCAAGGTCCGACCTGGGACATTTTCCCCCGCACTGTGTACAACAAGGCGAAGGAAAAAGAATCCGGTCGCTGTGGTGGTGGTGCCTGACGGGTATTTAATCTCCATCATCATCAGTGGCGCCGCCGAGGGACACACGAACGCGGCATGAGAAAAAGGCTCGGATTTGAAACAACCCGTTGTCTTGACCGGTGAGTTAACCCTGATGAAGGTCGGCCCAAGCAATGGGCCTGTAACCGATACACACACACATACACATCAGCACACCGCCCGAAAAGCCAATTTATATCCATCCGGGAATATTGAGAGTCCGAGAATGTATTTACTGCGCCTTGAAGAATTAATTGCCAGTTTCATATATCCAGATAAAGTGCTTAGCAATACAACAGCCTTCGTACTCTTCTTCATGCCATTCATTTCCCAGGTAAAAAAACAAACAAAATAACAAAAACCGCATTTTCCCAAAACGCCATTGCCATGTTTGCCCAGTCCCATCTATTCCCATCAAAACCCCTTCCTCTTTCAACTCGCAACCCTCATTACGACCACATAGCCGCCGTCATCATGATCAGCCCAGCCCCGAGCCCAATACTCCTCCACCAGCTCGGCGGCTCCACCCCGCTCGCGGCGCTGCCCAGGCCCCACGGCAGGCCCTGCCAGTCAAACGTGACGTTCTCCTGCACGCTGGCGTTGTAGCACTGCCCATTGACAACGTCCAGGCCCTTGAGGTCGTCCGGCACGTTGAAGAACATGTACATGTTCTGGTCGATGCCCGCGAAGCCCTTGGTGTCGTAGGGGAAGAGGTCCTTGTCGTCCGTCGACGTCGTGTTGCGCAGGAAGATGCACTGGATCTGGCCCGGGTACGCGCTGACCAGGTCCGGGTAGTCGGACATGACGTCCGTGTTGGACGTGTCGCCCATGAGGATGAACTTGCGCTGCGGGAAGGTCTGGAAGATCTTGTCGAGGAGGAACTTGCGGATCGCGAGCGTGGCCGAGGCGTCGCTGAAGTTGAGCGGCCGCGTGTCGAAGGACCCCAGCGGGTACGTCTTGTAGATGAAGTCCATGTAGTTCTTGGTGACCTGCTCGGGGGTCGTTGTCAGGTAGTGGAAGTGCAGGTTCTGAATGCTCTTGGACCAGTTGGCGTAGACCTCGGGCATGTTGTCCCATGGGGTGAAGGGGCGAGCGAAAGAGTTAAGCAGGCCTTCTTTCGGGTCATAGATCTTCGTGACGCCTATATAGAAGGTTAGTAAGGTAATCCCTTTTCTCTTTTCTCCTCTTTGCTCAAAAGAACTCTGGTGAACTTACGCAGGATGTCGTCAATATCTGAAATGACAGTAATTCCCGTTTCCGGCACAAGATACGCAGTCGCGTTGCCCGTCGATGCAGCCCCCTCAACATACACGTTCAGAAGCTGAACATGGTCCGTTTCGTTGCCCGGCATCAGGTGACCACCATTCTTCCCAGTAGTGTTCTTCAGAATCACAAAGGAATCGAAATCACCCTCCAGCGTCGTGTTGTACGGCATGGTGATGGTCTGCGACCCTCCCGCCGCGTTGATGCCACCACTGTCCGTGTCCGGGTTAACAGTGACGTCGTTGACAAAGTCAATGATGACCTGCTCATTGTCCTGCTGCACAACAAAGATCTCACTCGTCAGGTTCCGCGCCTGGACCTGCTGGTTCTCCGGCAGGCTCGCGATGTCGACATCGATGAGGAAGACGTTTGCCAGGTCGTCCAGCTTCTCCTGGGATATGTTTGGCTTCTTGTAGATGTTCCCGTGGACGCGCACGTTCCATCCCTGCTCCGTCCAGTTCGCATATGGAGGCACGTTGAGCGCCAGCGTTGGGGAGGCGTCGAGGTCGGTAGAGGAGATGCCGAGGCTCGACTCGACGGCCGTGCCCGTGGGGAGGTCGTTGAAGAACTGTGGCACGCCCGAGGCGACGAAGGAGGACACGTCGGTCCCGAGGGAGTCGAAGACCGAGCCCAGGTAGCTGCCGACATCGTCGAGGCCGCGTTGTTGCAGGCGCTCGAGAGCTCGACGGTCGAGGGTGGGCGGCGGTGTGATCATCGGCTGGGCTGGTACTGCGGCAGCCAGCGATGTGCTTGAGAGGAGTCCCAAGGCGAGGAGGAGTGATGTCCCCGATGGTGCCATATTGTCGCCGAGGATTGATTCTGATAGCAAGGCTATATACGAACAAGTATGTTTCGAGGATTGCCTGTCGTCGCTCGATGTTGATTGAACGGTTTATCTTCCGGATCGTCGTTTAGGATCGTCATCAAATGACGTCCACAAGCAAGACAAGCAAGCAAATAGCAAGTGACAGGTGCTTTCTTTTGCCTCGAACCGTACTACTCGAAAAGCAGCCGAAAATCAGCGGCAATTACTGATCAGAAAAGACAGTGGAATTGTACATGAACATGAACATGAAGTTGTAGAGAAGGTGTGGTGTGGGTTGTGGGTGTTTCCTCCCTCTTAACCAAGAGAAGCCAGGAAAACGGGCTGGCGTCGTTTCAAGCTTACTGTACTTTCAGGTATGACGTCGATTGCCCTTTTGGGAAGCGGCCTGGCCCGATTCGCCGTTCTCATTGGTCAAGGCCCGTCATGTTAGTGGCAGAATCAAGGAACCGTTGGAATCCAGGTGCCATCAGACAAACGTTGACAAGGGGAAACCCCTGAAATGCTTTCTAATGCCGTGCCACCCATTTACTCTGCACCCATTCATACTAAGCTAGGTAGTCATTCATACCCATCCATACTTACTTAAGCCCATGGAGCCAATGGGGCTTGGATGAACTGACGACAACGAGGACAACCGTCATTCACAACACAAAGGCTTCGTAACGTTGTAAGGACCCGACTTGGTTTATATTCATTTGTCTTGCTTGGGGAACAAATGTGTACATGTTCAATTGGAAGGTAACGATGGACCATCCGTTTCGATCGAAGCGAATATTCATATATCCATACATCCATCCATCCATCTCCTTATATATCGAAAAACAAGCGTGCATCCACTAATCATCTACCAATTGACCATCTAATTACCCAAACTCCAAAACTTCATGGTGACAGGATCTCACCGATAGACTTATCATTAACTCCACACGAGAGCCTTTCAAGATTCTTCCCGAAAGAATCAACAAAAGCCTCGATCTCCTCTCCACGAACCACACTCTTATCATACCTAACATCAACTTCCAACAAACCACCCCGAATAATACACCGATACATCATCGGCAGCGTATCAGTCTCATCCAGCTTCAGAACCTCCTCCCCACTGCCAAAAAGCCCCTCTCCGGTCCCCTCCAGGAGGAACGCCTCATCCTCGATCATCAGCACGTTGCGCAGCTCGAGTGCCGGGGCCAGGGGGAGTATGCGCGGCAGCGGGAAGTTCCCAAACCTCATCCGCTCGACCAAAGATGCCTGCGCCTCGGCCAGCGCCTCACCGCATGGCTTCGACGGGGGCAGCCGCAGCCTTGTGGGGATGGTGGCGAGGGTCGGGCCGACGATGCGATCAATGCCCGGGAGCGTCGAGTTCCTCCCGCTCAGGGACTCGAGGAAGAGGACGCTGGTGGGGTCGGCCGAGTGGGGCGAGAGCGTGGCGGCATAGGCTATGCGGATGAGGTCGGCGGTTGTGACGGGTGTTGTGTTTCCCTTGCTGTCTGGTGCCGGCTGCTGTGAGGGGATGCTCACGGTCTTCAGGAACCTGTCCATGGAAGGTGGGCTTTTCTCCTCCGTGGGAGGCAGGACGGGGAATCTGGCCCACGATGAACCGGCGAGGTATTGTTTCCAGAATGACTCGCCCTCCGCGAGTTCCTCTTCACCGGGACCCCTGACATACTGGTTGAACGGCGTGAACGGTGCTGGCTCGAGACCGTGGTAGAACTCATCGATGGCTTGGAGGAGCATCTTGAACGAGAAGCCATCGTAGATTGCGTGATGGATGGTCCAGACAAAGGTATCTGTCGAGTCGACGCCCTTCACAATGGCATAGCGGCTCAGCGGTGCCCCAAGACCCATGGGGTTCCTGAGGTCCTGGTCCAGGTAGCTCTCCAGGCTGTCATTGACAATGACAAGCTGTACTGGACTGAACTTGACGATGGCCTGGAAGAGCTTTCTATCAGAGGTTGCTAAGGCCCTTGCACGTAGAAGATCCGCAGCCTCGACTGTGCGGTTGAGAGCCAACTTGAATCGGACAAGGTCAACATCAGATGGGAGGCGGAAGCGATACTGATCCAAATAGGCATCGGGCTTTGCTAGTGTCTTGCCGTACCACCGCATCTGATTGATCGACATGGGCAGAACGTCCTCGATCTCTTCGATTGCAACCCGACAGAGGGCTGCCGCCGTTGCACGCAACTCCCCCGAACGGCCTTCAAGGAGCGCGAAGGGCTCAATGCTCTTATACTTGCTCGAAGAATCAACTGCAAGGACCTTCTTTGCCAAGTCGCCCAAGACCGGGTTCGACAGGATCATGGACGAGGTGAGATGGACCCCACGCTTCCGAGCAGCTGATACCAACCTGATGCTCGTCACGGAATCGCCACCGAGGTGGATGAAGTTGTCACCGGGACCGATAGTCTCCTGTTCTCGGTTGAGAACGGCCGCCCAGAGTTCCCGCACGGTGAGTTCGCTGGCAGTCAACGGCCTGGTGGCTTCCTGGGATCTGTCCGACCTTTGCAGCTTTTGCACCTCCTCCAACCCGAGGTCCTTGAAAAGCCGTCTTAGTTCCTTACGATCCGCCTTGTGCGACGAAGTCAGGGGGACGAAGTTGATGGGTATGTAGAGAGACGGGACCATGGGCGCCGGAAGGACCTTTGTAAGACCTTCCATTATCCCCGGGACCTCTGACAAGACATCGTCAACGAGGTCCCACTCGACCTCCGGGACATCGCTGCCCGAGACCTTCATCGAGGTGCTCATGAAGGTGACGAGTGTAGCCCGGTCGGGCGATGAGGGGATCTCGACCTTCTCAACGCAGAACTTCGAGCCGGGGGGCAGCACCCGGGAGAGTCTCGCCTCTACCTCGGTGAGTTCGAACCGCATCCCCTGCACTTTGACTTGCGTGTCCTTGCGGCCGATGAAGATGAGGGTGCCGTCCGCAGCCTGGCGGACCAAGTCGCCCGTCTTGAAAGCTCGTCGGTTCTCTGAGCCAATCCTCAAGTTCACGAACGCGGCCTTGGTCTTGGCCTCATCACCTAGGTAACCGCGTGCGAGGGTGTGGCCCTCGATGAGTAGTTCGCCTATCTCGCCCGCGGGCACAACTTCGTTGTGATTGTCTTCTCTCACTATCCAGATGTGGCAACCAGTCGGGCGGCCGATCAGCCCCGTCGTGATTGCCTCATTGCCGGCACTGGTCCGCAGTCCTGCGGCCTGGATGGCTGCTTCAGTTGGCCCCTGTATTACTCGAGGTCAGTATTCCATTCCGAAACTTGTGTCCTAGAGACGGGAGAGATTGACGTACATAAGCAATGTAAACCCGGACCCGGGGAGCCCAAGTCTCCAACAAGTCACTCGGCACCGCCTCGCCGCCCGTGATGAGCGACCTCACACCAGGCATCGCAGCCGGGTCCAGCAGCCTCGCGTACGAAGGCGTCAGCATGAGCGTGTTGACACCCGCCCTGTTGACAAAGTCCTCGATCCCGCCGAAGCGGTCCCCGTCGGACGGCACGCAGACGCAGCCACCAGACAGGAGCGTCGTGAAGATCTCCATGAGGGACATGTCAAAGGCGTAGGACGCAAACTGCAGGACCCGTGAGGACTTGTCGATCCCCTGGTCCGGGCCGTAGGCTTGCGCGCTGGTGAGCCATGCGCGGTGCTCGATCATAACGCCTTTTGGCCGGCCTGTGCTGCCTGATGTGAAGATGGTGTACATTAGGTTGCTTGGTGAGGCGTCGGGGTGTGGGCTCAGGGGGGCTGGGGCTGGGGCTGGTTTCAGGTCTGATAGGATGGGGTGGGAGATTTCCATGGCTGTGAGGCCGGGATTCTTGGAGAAACGGCGGATTTGGCTTGGGGAGACCAATATTAGATTGGCATTTGTGTCTTGGATGATTTCTTGGAGTCTCTCGTCGGGATGTGATGTGTCTAGAGCAGAAAAGGCGCCGCCTGCCTTCAGAACGGCCAGCATGGCGATGATAGTGACGGATGACTTGAAGATGACGAGTTAGCTGAGTTCACAGGTGAGTTTATCGAGATTTTTGTGATGGATTTCGAGCATCAAGACGCTTGGAAATACATCACGGTGGGTAGACGGACTGTGGGTAGAATAATCAGTCAGATCACTTACTTTATCGCAGAGAATTGGCACAATGACATCCGGGCCGACGCCCCACGAGGAAATGTGTACAGCAAGCCGCGACGAGAGCTGGTCCAGCTCACTGTATGTGAATTGGCCATCCCACGAGCATATTGCCGGGCCATCGGGGCGGGCAGCAACCTGCTCTTGGATCAAATCCTGGACCAGTCTGTTAATGGGTGGAGGAGGAAGACGTCGATCGCTTGCTTGTGGTGTCGTTGATGTTCCACTTCCACGCTCGACAATGGTCTCGTTATTCAGGAGGCTGGACTGTTGCAACCCGACAGTGGGGAGGGGCGAGACTGTGGTGGCAGACATTTTGAAGAGGCACGACGACGACGGTGACTGCTTGGATCTCGTCGCGTCGAACAGCCCGTGTTCAGGTCTCGCAGTGTGACTCAGTTCTTCGAAGATCTTCTGGGTCGGCTTATGCCCCCGATCCGTCCGCAGCATATGATGAGTCCAAGAAAGAAGCCGAAGACAATTATAAAGGCCTCAACGTAGAAGAGAGATGCTGTCACCATTGTGAGATCGGAGGGGGGTTTTCTTCCCCTTGGCTGGACTGTGAAATCTGGATCTGTCTGTCTTGTCTGTCTGTGTGGGTGTGCCAGGCCGGATAGTTCCAAGGTTGTGGAGGTTCGAGAGTCTTGGGTTGACACGCAGTTTGGAGGGTGTTGTAAGTGCTTATTGACTCCAGCTTACAATGGGTAGGGTGGATATTATTTCGATGAGGATGTGGTGTGCACACTGCTGACGAGAGAAAATATCGTCGTTCAAGTACGCGTTTTCCTCGTGCCGGTTCGTGTTGGTTGGTTGGTTGTCTGTCTCTCACATCACATTCACATCGCGAATAAAGTGTCGCACACGTAAGCTGATCACCCATGAAATCCTTCGCCCAGGGGGTGGACGGAGGCATTGCGGCACGGACAATATGGGTTCGTCCGCGGTCCGGCCACCTGGGCACCCTCAACGCGCGGCTATGGGAGATTGACAAGTGAGAAAAAGGGGGATGGCATGAAATTGCTGAAACAAAAGTCCCAACTCTCTCTTTCTCTGTGTGCAGTTGGCAATTAGTCTACATAGGAGTGTCGTTACTGACCGGGGGAAGGGGGATGGTGTGGTAGGCAAGCAGGGGGGGCTCTGCCCCCTCCTACCAATTGCGAAGGCGTGTGAGCTAAGCGAAAAGTCACACGATACTCTTATGAGAGCATGTATTATTACCGGTTGCTGGGGTTTTACCTCCTGCCTAATTGATTCCTTTGGTAACCTACATATATGTAATCATTCCGGCCCACCGGTGTTGTCCAGACCAATTCGGGCTGACCCGAGAGCTCCAGGGCTGGCGACTATACTATCCAATCATGGTACGCGGGCTTACCAACGCAATCAGCCGCTTTGCCAGACTTACTCAAGTCCTGACTTAGGGATACGCCGACACTAGAAAGAAGCACATGAGTATATCTGCATGTGAGAAGAAGCATGTAAGCTCCAGCCTCATGTAGGTTGAAGCCGGAGGGAAGTTTCGGGTGTCGCCTATGCAACTTTCGTAGACATGTGCTGTATGTACCCTAGGGTAAGACTCTGCCGTCCTGTCGGTGTTTCAATGGATGAAACTTGATTCTGGTTCAAGGATTCACGCCAAGCTTACCCTAGAGCATGTCTCCTTCAATAACAGGTCATGCTTTCACGCTTGAACCAGTCCTGACTTCCAACTTCCCCAGCTTTAGATGGTCGCTTCGGCAGATTGGGCTCAGAGGATGTCCTAGTGACAAGGTGCAAGTGATGCATAAAGGCAGTTAAGTGAGGACCATCCAGATAGCTAGCTGACTGGCATCGCTTGAGCCACCAGGGCAGCCAACCTGCCGGGAAAGGAGGGGACTTCCTATACATTGTCATGGGCAGATATTTTGGTTGATTTCATGATTATTCATTATCTCCCATACATATTTGGGGTGGCCATTCTGATACTGTGGGGAAACAAAGCGACTATAATCTTGAACATTGAATGGCTTGAGACTATTCACTTGACCGTCTCACGTAATACCGTTGCAGCCTTGGTAGCACATGCACTTTCTGCCGTGCCCTATATTGTTACCCATTGGCCCACGTGTTTGCTCTCTTATGTACGTACTCATGCATAGTACTTTCCAGCATCTGGGTTTAATGTTGAATACTCCACTCCCACTTTGTCTACTAGCCTGTCTAATGCTGTTCTCATCGTACCTAAGTATGCAAGTAGGTATGGACCTTTTGATAATCTGGCATCTCCGCTCCCACCACTTTTACTGTGTTTAGAGAACTGCCATTGGCAGCTTGTCGTGGGCGGGTAATGCGTCCTCTCTGTCATGACGCTCTCGACGGATCTGCATAAGTGTAATCAAGTGACGAATAGCAATGTGTCGTTGGAAGTCCTGTCAGAGCATGGTCTTAACCAGATTATAGCTTCGCGTAGTAAGTAAGCCTACTTGCTCGTTAGGGATTATCACATGTGTAATGCGGCTGATTCCTGACCGTGGAAACGCTTGGTATTTTGGAGACAAAAAGGTGTGTAAGACTCATCCCACGCAGAGCTACTAGTACCCACGTATTACGCCCGTCTGAGGAAGGCCTCGCTTGACCGGAAGAAAATTGTCCAATAATGGCCTCGCCGGAGGTACCCCCGTGGAATCCAAATGAAGAGTTGTGATGCGGAGCAGCACATGAGCTGAGCCATCATGGTTCCAAGGTTCGGCTTGTTGGAGTCATACTCACTTGCCAATGAAGGGGAGGAAATATCAGTTTACAAGTAATCCGTATACCTGGAAGACCTTGCAGAGCGTTATATCACAGAGTATATTAGAGTCAGTGTAACGCCGTTCGAGTAGAAACAATAACAGATCTTCAAGCAATTCGTCCTGCCTTTCTTTCTAAGCGTCAAAATCATCAGTCATCAGGCCTACCCACCATGTTCTCTCTTCTCAACCTTTTGCCGCTTTTGTGTGTAGTCACTATTTCTGGCAGCCTCTATTATGTTTGGTACCGTGTGTTCTCATACCAAGGCATACCAAAGAGTCTCAACTTCGCAAGCTCAGATGGCACATTTCTATCCAGAGGACGGGCATCCCTCAGGAGCGTATTCGGGGTCGATGCTCTTCTTTGGGCTGGACACCGAGAAGTAAGAACAAAGACAAGTCGTTCAATATTCCAAATACTCAAACCAAGGCTAATGACTGAACAGCACTCCAAGAAAGGAAGGCCATACATCCTGCCCGATATATTCACGGGTCATCAGGTGATCCTGCCATCAGACCAGCTTCCATGGCTGATGAAGCAGCCGGCAACTGTGCTCAGCCAGCGCGAGAGTAACAACGAGTTCCTCGCGTCGAAGCACACGTTTCTGAACTGTGTCGCAGCCAATGACTCCGAGTGGACATTTGTTGTGACCATGATCAAGGACATAACCAAGGAACTGAACAACAAGACCGACGAGGTTCTCGAGGAGATCCAGTGCGCCCTCGACAGCCTCTGGGGCAGTGACACGAAGAACTGGAAGGAGGTAGACCTCCTGGACGTGTGCCTGGAGATGATGAGCCGCATCGTCAGCCGCGTGTACGTCGGCCTGCCACTCTGCCGAGACCCAGCCTACCTCTCCAGCTCCACACACTTCGCAAAGTTCATCCTCATCGAGGCCCTCCTCGCCCAGCTCACCCCCAAGCCCCTGCGGCCACTCTTCGGGCCCATCCTCGCCAGCTACGACTGGAAGCAGTTCAGGCGCATGGACCGGCGCGTCAACCCCGTCATCAGGGAGCGCGCGAGCAGGTCCAGCCCCACGGCCATGGCCGATGGGAAAAAAGACCCCGACGAGCCGAACGACCTGCTGCAGCGCCTCATGCGGGAGGCGTACCGCCGCGGCGACGACCCGTGCCGCCCCCAGAGCCACTCCACCAAGCTCCTGGCCATCCTGAACTGGGCGGCCATCCAGGTGCAGGGCATCACGATGGAGAACACGCTCATCGACATCGCGCACGCGCCCGACAGCGTCGACATCCAGCGCCAGCTGCGCGAGGAGGCCCTCGCGGCCGCGACGGTCGAGCCGCCGTCGGCGCGGTGGACCCGGGCCGAGGTGGCGAGGCTGTCCAGGATGGACAGCGTCATGACGGAGAGCCTGCGGCTGTGGGGGTTTGCCCATGGGGTGATCAAGGTGGTCGTGGCCAGGGAGGGGGTTGAGCTTCCTTCTGGGGAGCACATACCCTATGGTGCGAAGATTGGGATCGGTAGTTATGGGGTCCATCATGATGATGATGTGTATCCGGGGGATCCGTTCAAGTTTGAGCCGTTCCGGTTTGTTAATAGGGCCAAGGACGATGAGAAGATGAGTGGTCTTAACTTTCCTTCCACGAGCGAGAAGTACATGGCTTTCAGTCATGGCAAATACTCTTGGTAAGTTTGTTACGGATATCTGACTGCATGGCATTTATGTTGACGCTGGTTACAGTGCTGGTCGGTTCTTTGCCAACCATTTGCTCAAGTTGCTCCTTTCACAAATTGTTCTGCGCTACGATATCAAGCCAGATACGAATCCTCGGCCTCAAAACCCGGTAAGTGGCCTTGAATCATTCCCATGCCACCTTCCCGTACCATATCCTTGGAGTTCACAGTCCTCCCTTATGCTGCACATGTGCACAAGAGTTGGCTCAGCCGCCTCCTTCAACATTGCAGGCCTGCAGCTTTTGGAAGTGACAGACCTGTGGCAAGGGCTCATTAACCTTCCCTATCAGTTATGCACCTTTTCTCAATGAGTTTTGGATGCTAATTCGAGTAATACAGTGGTTGAGTTATGTCTCACCGCCGCCTATCGGCTACAAGCTCAGTGTCAAAAGAAGACAGTCTGATGCCCAGGACGCATACTAGGGGATCCAAACCATTCAACGAGGGACCAAATAGGTTGGGAAATTTGTTCCTTATTTACCAAGAGTTGGAGGAGCGAAGAACCCACCTGGAAAGTGTGGGTTGGTCGCGATATAGGAGAAATATGGTACACGAAGGAGACACCAAAGGTTGAAGAGACGACTGCATACCTAAGTATTATTGACATGACTTGTCGTTATGATGCGTAAAAGCGATACGCAAACCACGAGAGACTCCCTTGATTCAAGTAGGGCGAACACTGTTACACTGTTGACCACAGATGGACTCCTGGGTTACTGAATTATAATCATCCACGGAATCGAAGCTCCTATATGTTTGTGTCACTATATATGACCTGATGTTGCAGACTACACGGCATGTTATTGGTGTTCCGAGGCTGGCGTAGTATCTTAGAGCGAGAGCCCTGGAGAGGATAAACCCTTGGGGTTTTTAGGGGCTTGCAGCGTTGCTAGGTGCGGCTTGGCTGAGCTAATCACAGGCCGAGAACCCTACAGGTAGCGCTGTAGTGATCACGTCTCAACACCCGGCCAGTGATCATTAAGTCTCACAGAGGTCGTGTCATTAGAACCTGGGGCAGCCTGAAAAATCAAACATAGCAACATTAGATACTCACTCACGGTCATGATCCCAGCACAATACACGTTATGAGGCCTGTCATCTCATCAAAAATCAGGCTGTCTCATACAACACTAACAAGGTCGCTGTCTCATTGCCCCATACGAATTGGAATCATAAACCGGGCATCCTCAGGAATCCAAGGCAGTGTTCCTCGACCAAGAGTCTTTTACATCACAAAACAGTCATTATCACAACAACAACAACAAAGACGAACAAACATGGCGGAAGCAACCCCAAAGCCAGACCTCTTCGAGAAGGAAGGCGTACGAGTTGCCGTTGAAGGCTGCGTGAGTCCTCTCTGATGTTCCTCTAATCTTCCATCCCCCCTCCATATTCTCAAGTAAAGTCAACAACAAGACTAACATCATCTTCATCTCAAAAGGGCCACGGCACCCTCAACGCCATCTACGCCGCCGTCACCGCCGCTGCCAAGGCCCGCGGCTGGCCGGGAGTCGACGTGCTCATCATCTGCGGCGACTTCCAGGCGGCGCGCAACGGCCGCGACGTCGAGGTCATGTCGGTGCCCTCCAAGTACCGCGTGCTCGGCGACTTCCACGAGTACTACGCCGGCCACCGCGCCGCGCCCTACCTGACCCTGTTCATCGCGGGCAACCACGAGGCGTCCTCGTACCTCTGGGAGCTCTACTACGGCGGGTGGGCCGCCCCCAACATCTACTACATGGGCGCCGCCAACGTCCTGCGCGTCGGCCCGCTGCGCATCGCGGGGCTGAGCGGCATCTGGAAGGGGTTCGACTACCGGAAACCCCACGGCGAGCGGCTGCCCTTCGGCAGGGACGACATCAAGTCCTTCTACCACGTCCGGGAGCTCGACGTGCGCAAGCTGCTGCAGGTCAGGGAGCAGGTCGACGTGGGCCTGAGCCACGACTGGCCCCGGGGCGTCGAGAAGCTCGGCGACGTGCAGCAGCTGTACAGGCTCAGGCCCATGTGGAAGGAGGAGAGCCTGGAGGGTTCGCTGGGGAGCCCCGCCGCCGAGTACGTCATGGACCGGCTGAGGCCTGCGTACTGGTTCTCGGCCCACATGCACTGGAAGTTTGCGGCTGTCAAGACCTATCCCCCTCCTGGTGTGGAGGCTGGCTCTGTCGCATCGGTCGTTGGGACGACGCAGGCTGCTGGGGCGCATGTACCTACCGCTACGGTTCCCGCCGGCGCAGCAGAGGCGACTGCCGTGGAGAAGAACCCTAATGAGATCGACCTGGATATGGATGACGACGACGAGGTGGTGGCGGCGGGCACCAGCAGCGGCGGCGACGGGCCTAATCACCCCAAGGGTGATGTTGCTGGCAACGAGACGCACGAGGCCACAGTCGGAAACACCGTGACCGAGGATCTCCGCGCCCAACTCCCCGCCTCCTTCACCCAGCCCAAGCCCAACCCGAACAGCAGCAGAAGACCCGCAGGACCCAAGCGCACGCCAGGCCAGCCCGTCCCGCCCACCATCACCAACACCGAGGTGCGCTTCCTCGCGCTCAACAAGTGCGAGCCGGGGCGGGACTTCCTCCAGCTCTGCGAGATCCACCCCATCAGCACCACCACCACCAACCCCGACAACAACAACAATCCGTCATCATCATCATCACCACCAACAACAACATCAACAACCACCGACGGCCCGAACCGCTTCCCCCTACACTACGACCCAGAATGGCTATCCATAAACCGCACCTTCCACCCCGACCTGACCATCGGCGACCGCAAGGCCCAGGTGCCCCCCGACGAGGGCGAGGAGTCCTACCGACCCCGCATCGCCGAGAACCGAGCCTGGGTCGACCAGAACATCACCACGCGCGGCCTCCTCCGCGTCCCCGACAACTTCTCCCCGACGGCGCCGGCCATCCTGCGGGGCGACACGGGCGCCGTGCGGGACCCGGCGCTGCTGGAGCTGCACTCCGGGTTGCAGCCCGTCGAGTACACGAACCCGCAGACGGCTGCCTTCTGTGAGATGCTCGGGGTGGGGAACCTCTGGGACGCGACCGAGGAGGAGAGGGAGGAGAGGCGGTTGAGGGGTCCACCGCCGGACGAGTTTGGTGGTGGTGCTGGTGGCGGTGAGAGGGGGTTCCGGGGTGGTGGCGGTGGTTTTGGCGGTGGGCGAGGCGGGTTTGGTCGTGGTGGAGGACGAGGTAGGGGTAGGTAGAGCACGGTGAGGGATCTCAATTGCATCACTACGAAGGTTGCTCCGGCAACTCTTACTCAATAAAGATCATCAAAAATTACAAGTCACGTCACGTCACGGCCTGATCGGACAACTGGGCAGCAAAAATGGATCATGTAGATACCCTTGGGCATTGTTATTTTCGAAATGTATATATATATATTACTCTAGAGTCTCATCTTGCAACGAGATGAGATGTTGAATCGCTTAATAGCTTTCCAATTATGGTAACATGGCAATCCAACATGAAGCTGTTGTTGAGATGTTTCCCCGACTGAAAAAACGAAGGCCCAAAGGGGCACAGTAGGCCTAAGCAGAGTGTGGGGGAGTTGATTTCGATCTTCCATCGGTATTAGACGATCAACCCATGGAAACAGAGTTCTTAGTTGATCGCATATGCTAAGATGGGGGGGTGTATAGAGGGAATTTTTGGATGTTTTGTTTTGTTCTGTAACATGTCACGTGAAGCCTGTTTGAATACAGGCGAAGCCACAAGCGAAGGGGGTAAGGGACGAAAGAAGAAGAAAAAGAGAGAGAGAAAAGTGATGGCGATGAATCCATCGGCATCGTGATATTGCTTCTCGAAGATCAAGGGTGTCGTCGTCGTGGACCATGTGTTTCGTTCCCAACGCCTATGCCCCCCTGATCGTGTCGATTATCCTGCCCGCAAACCTTGAACGCCAAACAAATGCCGTAGATGTAATGCAATAATCAATGCGCGTAAACGCAGACCGCCTTATAGGAACTGGTCTTGATGGTGGCTGTCAGCATCTTCATGCCCTCCTGGTTGTCGAGGCTGGCATCTCACTGTCTAGTTGGAGGTAGTCGGCAGCAGTCAGCAGCTCCAGACACATGTCGACTGGGATTTCCATATCCGGAACATCCTCTTTGTCCTGGTATCTGTACCAGTAGAGCAAGTACTCGACGACCTTCTCGAGAATGACAGCGCTGGAGATGGGGGAGTTAGCTAACGGTGACCATGCCAGTAGATTGAGTCGATGGTAGCGAAGTCAGGATTGAAGCATCGTATCTCAGATCAAGTGTAGTGTGTCGTTCACCCAGAACCAAATTGTTGATGGTTCTGTCCAAAATATAAGGACACAGAAAGATAAAATTTTTCATCATCGACACTGGTGAGAGACGGAAACAAGGTGGGGATGGGCAGAAAAAAAAAAGAGAAAAAAAGAGAGGAAAAGCCTTGGCGGTCGAAGCAAATAGTGTAAATGGTGACTAACCTCATATCCTCCATCCTCACAACACCGGTCCGACTCTCCAAGAAGCCGCCATCGGGATTGATGGTCCGCTTCAGCATAGGGCTGGCATAGCACGCCTCACGAGGGAGGACATACTCAAAGTCGTCGGCCGAGACGAGGGTAACGTACTTGCTGGGTGCCATCTTTTTTATTTCTCTTTCTTTTCTCGATCGATCTTGATCTTGATCGTCTTACCGACTGGAGAATGTGGTTGGTGATGAAACAAGGCGGAGTTAGAGAGAGGCGCAGAGGCGCAGAGGCGCAGAGAGAGAGAGATGGATAGATAGATGGGGAAGGGATTTGATGGCGGGAATGATGATGCTTTGCAGACGGAAGAAAAAATCCGGGACGGACGCGGTCGCACTGCCTTGCTGGCCTGGCTTCCCTGGCTTCCCTGGCTCTTTGCCCTGGACGGGATTTGTAGGCGATGACGATCAAAACAAAGGAATTGTGGGTGCAAAGTCTTGTCGCAGAGGGCTGAGATGGCTGGACACGCAGGTCATGTCAGATGAGACCCAAGCCAGTCCAAACAAGACAAGGTCTGGACTCTTCTCTTCTTTCCCTCTGGGATTCTGGATTCTGGATTCTGGATCTTTCTTCTGTTTCTGGATTGGACCGGCAGACCGGGTCCTGTGCGTTCGTTTCTTCTTCCTTGCAGCTTTTGCCTGCAGATCTGCAGATTCCCAAGAGAAGAAATGTGCGCAGGTTGGTTTGAGGCTGAAGAAGCTTTCTTTCTTGTGTTACAGCAAGAAAACGCGGGTTGGGGAAGAGAGAGAGAGAGAGAGAGAGGCGACAGTAAGTACTGTGTTACTAAGTAGTAGTAGTAGTAGTAACTTAGGTAAGCTGTAAGGGTCGGTCGGGGGAGTCGCCGGTAGAATTTTTATGCAGTGAGGCAGGTGAGGGTAAAGACTGGCAGATTAATAGTGTGCACAGACCAAGCAAAGATGGGCAAAGGACAAAATAAATGGGGAACAAAATGGGGAACAAATGGGAAAACAACATTGAAATGGGAAACAAATGGGAACAAATGGAGACAAATAATTGGGGAACATGTTGAACCGGCGGGCTGCAGGGCAGCAGGGATGAGGCACGCAGATTCGGGAATGCTCCAGCCACCGTCAAACAATCAAGGTGTGCCTGCCCGGCCACCGAATTACAGGGATCTGGTTTACTGTTTCCATGGATAGCAACGGATCCGTATACCTGCCTACACAGCTACAGTACCTAGATAGGTACACTAGGTACACTAGGTACACTAGGTAGTATACACACTACATACAGTATAGGGGGCAGCAGCAGATGGGGCAGCAGCAGATGGGGTTGGGAGGGACACTGGGGACTGCAGGGGGGGGAGGGGTGGCCTGGGTGGTTACCGCTCTACTGGCGTGGTAAGACAGGTGGGACAAGGAGGCTACTTGTATGACGTGTGGTGGGTTTTTGGCAGCTGTTGGGTGCAGCTTTGCGCCTGAAAGCCGCAGCGAACTCCAAACTCGATGCGGTTGATGCGGCCCTGGTTGCTGGGACGCTGGGACGCTGGGGGAAACGCTGGGACAGAGAACGAGCCACCTACCTGGTGGCAGCCCGTAAACACACCAACTGCAAGCAGAAAGAAGCATTACCAGGTACATACCCAGGTAGGTATTCAGGTAGGTATCTGGGTAGGTATCTAGGTAGTATCTACCGTAATAATCCGTAATAGTGGTAGATACCATACTTGGATAGATGTACCCAATCCGTAGCTTAACCAGCTAACCCAAGCTATGTACCAACCAGCAGCTACCAGTAGGAAACCTCACATCATCGCCTTCCCATGTTTTCCTGCTTCTTCCTCCAGGCTTTGGAAACACCAACCTCCCTTTTCTCCTAATACGCCAATTGCTTGTCAAGACTTCCAAGCTTGTCTCAGAAAAATAACTTCCTCTCTTCCTCACCATCCTCCACTACTACTCTTCTCTCACAAAACATCTTTGGCCCGTTCGTGTGTATGTGTGTATGTGTGTATGATCAATCGTCTTTTTGCAACTCGGATTATCAAAAAAACACACACATCAATCACATTCAAAATCGCATTTACATCTGAATCGCATACGCATAAGCCTTGCATATTCTGGATAGCAACCAGCATTTGCTCTGCATTCGAATTAAACTGCCGGACTGGACTGGACTGGACTGGACTGACTGACTGGACACGACACGACACGAAACGATAACAATACCCACAAACACAACACATACACACAGACACCACACCAGAACCCTCCCAGGACAATACAGCAGACATCAATCCTGACTGTCCCTTCTTCTCTTATCATCTGATCTGATATTCTTCTTCTCGGCTGCATCCTCAAACCACTCTAGCAGCTTCACCTCCTCTGCCCGTCTATTTACTTCCCTTACTTCACTTTTACTTGACCTGTATTGACTTGACTTGACTTGACTTGACTTGGCTGCCTGCCTTGCTTTGTCCCCCCCGGGTCCGAACAAGTTCCACCTCCAGCTGTGCCTAACCGCAAGTCGGCCCCGCCATTTACTGGCAACCCAGCAGCAGCAAATATGAGCATGGCTTCGACGTACAGCTATCGCAACTCGTACTACAACAACAACCAGTCACTCGCCGACGAAAAATACTATGAGAGTGGCCGCAAAACACCAAGCAGCAGCAACAGCAGACGGCAACAACGTTCAAGTGATGGGACAGTCAGTACTATGATGAGCAACTCTACCGGCCGCGAGTCCTCAGCAACAGCCATGACAGACGCTCCCGCCTACTCCAAGAAGATCGTTGTCGTTGGTGACGGTGGTTGCGGAAAGACATGCTTGTTGATCAGCTACAGCCAAGGATACTTCCCAGAGGTATGCAAAAAACCCCCGCGACATCGTTCTCGCCCTGCCTGCCCCCCCAATTACGCCAACGCCACACCCGATTGACCTGATTGATCAATCGATTGATTGCTTGACTGTGCCTCGTGCCGTGCCGTGCCGTGCCTTGCCTTGCCCTGCCTTGCCTCGCCTCGAGACACTTTACTGACCCTGCCCACCAGAAATATGTACCAACAGTTTTCGAAAACTACATCACATACCCTACACATCGCCAGTCCGGTAAGACCGTCGAGCTTGCCCTATGGGATACTGCAGGCCAGGAGGAATACGACCGTCTGCGACCGCTCTCCTACCCAGAAACCGACCTCATCTTCGTCTGCTTTGCCATCGACTGTCCAAATTCACTCGACAATGTCATGGACAAGGTAAATTTGCCTCTTTCTCCTTTTTGCCAGCCGGGAACGACAAAACCCGCCTGCCTTCCCATGCTAACCGAATGTGTGATAGTGGTACCCCGAAGTCCTCCACTTCTGCCCCTACACACCCCTGATCCTCGTCGGCCTCAAGTCCGACCTGCGGTACAAGAAGACATGCATCGACATGCTCAAGACCCAGGGCCTGACGCCCGTCACGCGGGAGCAAGGGATGGCCGTCGCGCAGAAGATGAACGCCCAGTACATGGAGTGCAGCAGCAAGGAGATGAAGGGCGTCGACGAGATTTTCGAGCAGGCCATCACCACGGTCGTCTCCAACGACCGGAAAACCCTCGAGATGCAGGCCGCACATGGCCAGCCGTCAAGTAAAGACAGCCACCGCAACAGCGGCATCCCTGGCGCCGGCGGTGTTCGTAAGAAGAAGAGAAAGTGCAACTTCCTGTGAGACCGAGCCGATCGGGGATGGGGAAAAGGGGAAGAAGAAAGAAAGAAGAAGAAACGGGCATGCTGAGAGCGAGCGGAGACTTTTGACTTTTTAACTTACTACAACTACAACAACTACTACTACTACTACCACTACAACCTACCTACCTACCTACCTAATGAGCCCACCTGGTGGGTGGGCAAAAACAACACAAGAACACACACACAATACACAATCAACACGCTGAATGTGTTATGAAACGACCGCATGATTCGGCATGACAGCATCCCCACCCTTTCGCGGATTCGACACGACGTTTCTACTACTACTTTCGCCACGAGGAGGAATTCCAAACATGGGTGTTTGAGGCGCCAGGATCAGTAATGGCNNCCCCCCCCCCCCCGCGGGACACGATGATGAAAATGATGAAGGATGAAGGATGAGGGATGATGATAGATGGACGACGACGCATGGAAGTGAGGGCAAAGGAAAGCAGAGCAAAGCAGAGCAAAGCAAGGAGTTTCGCATCCCACCATGGCTGAGGTTGGTCTCATTTTTGCTATGGCGCCGACGCCGTTTGGTCGGCAACTTTACTTATACAATCGCCTCATCTCTTTTTCCATGTATGTGGGTTCGCGATTTACCTCTCACGGTGGCAAGGAGGGAGAAGGGAGAAGGGAGAGGGACAAACGAGAGGAGACCCGGGATTTGAGTATCCATCCCTGAGGCAAGTCTAGATGACGCTTCAGTTGTTTACTACTACTCTTGGGCAGTTGCATATTTCTAGGGTGAACCGGTAGCCGGACTGTGCTTTTGATCTTGATTTTGTTTTCTTCTTCTTCATTCGAAGGGTCGGTCGGCTGTCTTCTTGTTTGCGTTGTTCTTCACCGTTTTCTTATGGCGATATCTCAAGTTGTCTTTTTTTCTGTCTTCTTCCTGTCTCTTTGTTTGTTACTACTGCATGGAATAGGAAAGAAAGCAACGTAAATAAGGAGTCCATTTTTATCTCCCAAAAGAAAAAACAATCCAATCCAAACAAAACGCCTCCTAAATATGCTGTTCCGTGGGTGACGGTGTGTATGTATGTATATACATCAATCATACCGTCCCGTCCCTTCCGGTGACTATCTTTATATCTATCTATTGGGGTATCATATATGCCAGGTTCCATTCATCTCGCCCTCGACTCCGCAACACCGTGGCCAGTGTCCATGGCCGCCTCCCGAAGTTGCTTGACTGTACTGCACCGCACCGCACCGCACTGTTGATGTTGTTGTGTTGATGAACTCAGGACATCTCCACATCGCCATCACCATCAACAGTCATCTGCTCGTCGTCGCCCTCCACCTCCTCCACCTTCCCTCGTGGTGTTTGTTGTTGTCCCTCAGCCACCGCCCCCTCTTCTTGCTTGCTGTTTTTGCCCGCGCCCTCTTCCTCCTCTCCCTCACCCTCCTCTTCCTGCTCCTGCTCCTGCTCCTTGCCCATGACGTTCTCGAACGTGCTCCACAGCGCCTCGACCGAGCTGAACTCGTTGCCCACGGCGATGACGGCCTCGAGGTTGCGGTTCAGCTTGTTGATGTTTGCTAGGACGTGTTCGAAGCTCTGTTGTTTGGTTTTGGTTTTGTAAGTCGTTTGTCCCATCTGGTCGGTATATATACGTGATACAATGTGGACATGATCCATTCGAACTAACTCGTTGTTGTTGTTTTGGGGGGAGGGGAGGGTGTTGGAACTGACCATGGCTATCTCCCCGATTAGGGATTCCCGCTGCTGCTCGAAGTAGGCGCGCGATGAGGACGCCATGGCTGGCTAACTGGCTGATTTTGGTTTGGTCGATCGATCGATTAATTGTTTGATGTGTTGATTTGCTTCAATTGGCGTGCAACAATGTCGGGTGGAGATGATTTCGTGGGATTGAGAGAGGATGGATGGATGGTTGGGTGGTGGTTAGGTGGTGGTGGTAGTGGTGGTGATCTCGAGTCGCGTTATTGGAGACGGTCGAGTCGGACGCGTTTCCAAGGGTTGTGTCATACCTATGTACCGTGTGTGTGTGTACACTACAAGGTAAATTTGGGGGACTGGCGGGGGTGGTTGTTCGGTTCGGCTGTTGTCAGGACGCCCTGGAA
>LKEA01000074.1:5818-19924 GCA_003795315.1 Cytospora schulzeri
GGGGGGGGCACGTTGTTGTTGATGCCCCTCCTCCCACTTCTAAGGGTCCACGGGCTGGAAAGACTGCCCAAGTGCACCTACACCCAGCAACCAATAGCCCCTTTCTCGATATACTGCATTCATCTATCTCCCTTCCGTTTCCGTTTCCATTTGCAAATTACCTAGGTATCCTTGTTATTCCAGGTTCTCGCCGTATGCTTACCTATGTATACTTCTCCTTTTTATTCACAGAGAAAATCTAGAAATATAAATAACCAGCAGTGGCTCATCACCACCATTTAGCATAGACTTGCCACAATATAATGCCGATCAACATTGTGACCAGCCTATCTCTGTGTTGCAACATGTGTCTATACCTTACATCCTATTCCTTTTACTGACGTCCAAGCAGTCTCTTCAGGATGACCTCTAGCGACTCCATATCCCCAAGCTTGAGTCCAATCGCTTCGTTGTCCGTCTTCTCATACAGAGTGCCTCCCTCTGACCATATCCTCCTCAGCGTGAGGACAGTGACCTTGGGATTGCCCTCCTCCCATAATTTCTTTTCCTCCTCAATGAGTCTGTCGAGAGGGACGTAATCCACCTTCCACTGGGCCCCCGTCTGCTTCTCATACTCGGCCAGCACCTGCTTTGGTGTCACTTCAAACGAGTTCACCTTGAGTGCCTTTCCAGCCGCTGCCTCGGGGTGCTGTAGCGCTGCTACTACCAGCTTGCCGACACTAAATGGCACCAGACTCATTAGCCGTCATGGTCATACCAGACCTCTCATCCACCCTCATACTGAACTTACTCTGGCATCGTGGTGAAGCCGATCCTTCCCTCCCCATCATCAACCAGGCACGCCTCCTTGTTGGGCACATCATATCCCAGCGAGACCTCCAGTCCAGGCTGGCGCCCAACCCACGACTCAAAGTACGGGCCGGTCACCACATATGTGACCTCCAGGTTCTTGACTTCCTCACGGATGAACTTGCGCACCTTGAGCTTCTGCTGGTGCGGCTTCTCGTCCTTGCTCTTGGGGCCGTACTCGATGTCGGTGCCGTACTCAGATGGGAAGAACCACTTGACACCGTCCGTCTCGTCCGCCCATTTGATGAGGTTGATCTGCTTGGCAATGGCCGTCCGGCCAAACGCACAGATGACAGTGTCGATCTTGTGGTCCTTGTATGCTGCGCGGACATCGGCCTCAGAGTCGACGTCGCCCGTGATGACGGTGACGTTGCCGGCCTTCTTCCATCCGTTCAGGAGTTCAGGTTTGCTGTTAACCGTGTTGGTGGATGTGAAGATGGTAATTTGGCTAAAGGCGGGCTGGGCAGCGACAACCTTCTCCGTGATGAAGCTGCCAATGAAGCCAGTAGCCCCGAAGATGAGGATGTTGGATGCCTTGACTGATGCCATTCTTGTATGTAGGTGTGCGAGGCTCTGCTCTAATCTTACAATGAGCTCTCCTGTTTGGCCTGAACTTGGAAGCTACCTAAGTATAATAGTGTAGTGCTGTGAACTTGGCAAAGGCTGTGTGTGTGTGTTGTGAGATGAAGCAGGGGTGACTATCGATGAGTGACAAGACAGATTGGATGGATGATGAATGATGAATGATAGATGTGAATGATGGATAGTGGATGATGCGAGTTTGTCAGAAAAGGGGGCATCTAATTCCTCACTTCATACATATCTAGGTAGGCTACATTTACTAGGCTCTAGTAGGTACTATATACTCGTCTTCTCTCCTCACCAAACCATATCAGATCGTCTCTTTCGTCAGAACCAAGACAAATCACACGAAACGGGCTCTCGCAGTACGGCGGCCACGGCACTTCGGAACCGCAAGTGGAGAGCTGAATCTCTCGCTTGCTTCCGTCATCCGGAGTTCCACAATTTATTCGAGCCTCCTCCGGCACGCGGCAGAACAAGTCAAAGGTCGTGAAACCTCTTGAGTTCTTTCTTGTCACCATCGTACGTACGTACGTACTTGAATAATTATAACAATATAATTCATCCATCCATTCATTGCGTCGGGAAGGCCAGAAAAGAAAGATGGTTCAGTGCCCGGCAATCCACCAGACGGAAACGCTATCATCTACGGTTGGCCCCAGTACTCTAAGTGAATTATTGCTCCTTGCTGAGACTCACTCCCTACCAAATATATATATATATATATATATATCAGCCGAGTTCCTACTAGGCAACCAATAACAACTCCTGTCTGTAGCCTTCTATATTTCTATGCCAGCAACTTCATGGACCTGCCCTCTTGTTCCTCATCTTTCCCGACTCGACCCGTTTCTCCCTCTGTCTCGTTTCATTCCAGGCAAACCTCTCCCGTGTAGCTTCTCCTTCTATCCTTCCAAAGGTTATGTCGGCTTCCCCAAAGTCCCTGTGAATATCGCAGCTAAAAACGTGGTTATGAATAGGGAGCACACTGTGGTCCCCACCTTTCGCCACATGATCTTCCGGTCCTTGGGCGTATCTTCGAGGTACATTGCCTGGAGGAGAGCCCAGGACAGTGCATCTTTCAAGATCGTTATTAAATCATCCAAATCAGCACTCGATGTAGGGTCCCTCATGTACTTGACCTCAACATCCTCCAGGCATTCTTGTTCAAGCAGTTTCTTTGCTCGCATCGCATCTTCCAGCGAGCCGAAGTGGACATACTTCCACGTGCCGTTTGGTCTCTTTCCAACGCCAGCCAGCTGGAACTGGAAGCCTTGTTCGCGGAAGAGCCGCGGCATCCAATCAGCCGAGCACTTGTGCTCCATGCTTGCTGCAGAGCCGACACTGACCCGTAGAACCCGCGACGTGAGTTCATCTCCGGCCGGTGGCGTCAGTCGTCCCGGGTACATGGTGGCCGCCGTGATGGTTTTCCCGTGGATGACACACATGTCAGTCATGGTCACGAGGACGAATAGACTGTGGGCTGCCTCAGTAGTGTAGAACTCTACCATGGCCGTCCCGTCTTCGAGCCTCGCATCGAGGACAGGGCCCGGCTGCCACATGATCAGGGGTGCAAACAGGTCGTTCAAGACAGCCGTGCGTGGCACGGCGCGGAGGACGACGAGCCGAGCCTCCTCCAGCGCCCTCCTCGCATCTGCAGCAGCCTTCAGTGCGGCGACCTCCATCTCCTGCTCGGCCTTCTTCATCGCTTCGGCAAGCCTCTTTGTCTCGGCCGCCTTCTCGGCCTCCGCAGCTTTTCGCGCCCGGGCGGCCCTCGCCTCTTCGGCGGCCCTTTTTCTCACATTTGCTCTCAGCCTGTCGACGGCCCTCTTCCTCTCTGCTTCAGCTGCCTGTCTCGCTTCCCTTTCTTTGGCCTCCTTCATCTTGGCCCTCACTGACGCCTTCAAGTCGGCCGCCCTCTTTGCTTCAACAACTTGCCACGGTTCGGCGGCTTGCTTTGCGGCAGCCTTAGACGCAGCGAGACCCGTCTCATAAGCTGCTTGCAGCTGAGTGTGACGAACAACCAAACCCGTGTAAGCAATAGGACAGCGATTGAGCAAGCACAGGCCAGGGCTTATAGGTGGGTGTGGGTTGCCAACGAACTTTGATGTATTCAGACGCAGTGTCCCGTCTAGAAGTATCAGGATGGCGCAACTTGGCCTCTCTATAGTATGCCCTCTTGACCTCGGCGGGAGAGGCTTGTGGAGACACGCCGAGGATGGTGTACCAGTTCTCGCCGCTGGACGTGAACCTCACCTGCTGATATGTCCTCCATAGCGTTGACCATGGCGGCGTCGGCTTGGACCCTCGACCGGGCAGTACACGACCGGATGTACAACAACTTAGGAGGAGGACCTTGTGACGCTCCATGGGGCAAACTCGCAGATATCGAGATCAACGTGCGAACGAGCGTCGGGCGTCATGACATAACATGGGTAGAGAGATGGGTGCAGAATGTTGATGATAAGGAGATCACGAAACCACCACCCTGACTCCTTTCAGCTCCAAAACCGCGGAAACTGGGGTTCAACGGTTTGATGTCCAACGGCTTGATGCCAACGTTGTTTTGTGGGTATCGTTTCGGGCCGCTGAGGGGGTCATGTTGCTCTCCGGGTTAGATACGTGTCAATATTGGGCTGGAGCTGGCTGAGAAGAATGTGCAACGAATCAGAGACGACAGACATATGTATGTATGTATGTATGTATGTATGTGTGTGTGTACGCAGTACGATGCACACAAAACACTATGCGTCTCCTCTCCTCGGCTGGGGAGTCATTGATCCTTTTATTTCATGTCCCTAATTGACCATGGAGAATAAGCGGCCTACGTAAGGTACTAATTTAAGTAGGCATCCGTGTCTCCGTCTCGTAAATCTTGGTATCTCACACAAGGCCGCAAACGCCGTCCCTCCGAAGGGGCAAAAGAAAACCCTAGACCACCGATCCCGCCCCCCCTCAATACATACAAAACTCCCAAATACAATCTTCATACGATCCAGAAACTACAGTTTCTGAGGAAAGTATGAGAGACCACGACAAGACTCACTTTTGCAGAAGCCCGGACAAGGTGAGAGAGATATCCTCTACTCCCCGTCAGAAAAGTCCATAGCTCGAGCATCACCTCCTCCGTTCGCCGTGGTGTTGCTGCGGATGACACGCGCCGTGCCGGTGTATTCAGCCTCCTCCTCAAATTCGCGGATCATGCTGTCAACATTGTCATCAAGTCCGGTCGCCTGCGGACCCAGGCAGAGCTGAAGCAGAAAACGGTATCTTCCAATCGCCTCTCCTACGCCCTGAGTGCTACTCGCATCCACCAACTTCCCCTCGAGAACTCGTAACTCTTGAATCTTGGCGCAGAGCTCACGAGCTACTGACAGGGTCTCCTCCGGGTCGCCTTGGCCAGCCGGCTGGCTGTTCGCCCCCGGGCCGTTGCCATTGACCTGCATGCTGAGTTCGGTATGGACCTTGCCTTGGACGGCGATCCGGTTCTGGTACTTCATCAAAGCGTTGACTTGCTTCCGCAACTGCTCGGCTTCGGCCATGGTCTTGGAAGAAACCTCGTCCGCGTCCAGCATGTCCTCAAGCCGTCGCAGCTCCTCCATTTCGGCCGCCTCGTCCTCCTGGGTGTTAGCCAGTATCCGACGCATCTCCTGCTCGGCCTCATCCTTTTCGTTCCACTCGTCCTCGAAGCATTGTGCAAGATGCCTGCCCTTCTGCAGGATTCTGGGGGCGATGCGGTGCTGCACTGCCTTGGCAGCTTCCGACCTAAACTCAGGGCCGTCTTTCCACGGGTCCTGTAACGCGCCTCCCGGGCTGGCCCGGCGAGGTGGAGGCGCAAAGGGTGAGGAGGAAGGTGGGGGTACGGCAGAGCGTGATCGGATGCCTTCGTTAAGTTCCCTGATCATCTCCTCTGCGTGCATGCCCTTGCTGTTGCGGATGGAAGTAGAAGCCCCACGACCCAGCAGCGACCGGATAATCTTGGTGTTCTTGTTCTCCGCAGCAAGATGGATGGCGGTGTCACCATTGGCATCTTGGGCATTCACAAGTCCCTCCACGAAGGCAGGGTCGTGGGTATCCTGTAGTTTGGCCAGGATTGTCTCGACGTAGTACCGAGCAGGCCTACGGTACTTGACGGAGACAGCATGTGATACGGCATGGTGCAAGACAGTGCGTCCCGAGAGGTCAGATTCACCAATGCTCTGTCGAAGCTCGTCCATGATGGCGGGGAAGGTCTGCTTGTCGAAGGCGTTGGTGAAGTTGACGGCATGCATTAGGGGGGTCTCTCCTCGCATGTTTCGGGCGGCGAGGGAGGGGCCGAATCGCTTCATGTGCCGAACGCCTTCAATATCACCCATTGCCGAGGCCCAGTGCAGAGCGGTATTCTGGTGCTTGTCGATTGGGAAGTCGGGTCTGAAATTCGTAGGCGGCTCTGGGCGGGGAGCTGAAGGGTCGCGCATATCGAGGGCGTAGTAGTCGAGAAGCGCCTCGCCGTACAATGTGTGCTACTCTCTGATCAGCTTCCATGTTCATCATTTCCCTGTTGAATTCAGCCAGGCTGCCACGGTCCTCAAGGTGACCGGTCAGCCGGCGGACGACTTACCCTGTGCTGAACCATTCGGTCGGCATCGTCTTCAACCATGTAGCTGCCAGAAGCAACAGTCTGATCGTCTGGAGTCTCGTCTCTGAAGGCGACTGAAGATCTCTCGATCTCATCGGTAAATGGCACCTGGGGGCGCTTCCGCTTAGCACCTTGTGTAGCTTGTGATGGACCGGCAGCAGCAGCCTTCTTGGGTTGTTTGGGTTTGCTGGCATGTCGGGGCGCGGGAGGCGGGGTTACTGCGCCAGGGACGAAGTCGAAGATGGGATGTAGGCGGTCAAGGACGTTGTGTGTGTGGGCGAGGTCTCTGGCATCTTGAAGAGGGAGGTAGGTTCCTAGGTTCAGGTGTCAGTTATCAATCGCATGACTGTAGCCAAAACATAGCCAAAACAAGATAGGTCTATGCATGGGATGGTGTGGTCGGTCGTACCTTGGAATTTGCCGTATCCACCCTGTACTTTCTCATGGCGTCCCTTTTGTACGTCACGTTCGAGAATGCGTGTTCTTGCGGGTTTGTCGAAGCCGGCGGCTTTCAGGATGTGTGTGGCATTGACCCAGTTGTCAGACTGGCGTCGCATCACATGTTCTTTCTTGCCCTCTGGGCCGACAAACTGGAATTCCCATACTGGGTTCTATAGTGTTTGGAAGGTCAGTCAGTCAGCAGGGCCGTGAAAAGAGAAAGTAGAAGAAGAGTTTCAGGAAGGGCCGTCAGGGCCGAGAGGGGAGATATGATGCGACCTACTCCATTGTATGTGGCAGAGAAGATGCCATCTCCCACAGTATTCGCCGCCGCCATATTATTGCTAGGGGTGGGGTGGATGTGTGTTTGTGAATGAGTACCTAAGTACTTGGTATGGAGTGCTGATTGCAGTCTGCTGCTGGCAGTCTACTTAAGTATGTAGGATAGAATTGTCGGGGCAAGTTGCAGAGTCAGAGTGACGGTCGTGATAGTGGAAGGGTGACGGTATCTTGTGTTGAGATCAGGGAAGGAAGTGACGATGTTAGTCGACCTGAGTTCGGAGGTAAGATGGTAGTTGCAGTAGAAACCCGGCAGGGGGTGAATCGCACGTCGGCGGAGGTTAGAGGCACAGCAAAGGATAGCTTGGAGGGGCTGCGTTGTGTGATTCAATCGTCTTTCCAGGTGTAGTTGGTGTGGTAAAGTCTGGTCAAAGGTTGGTGCAAAGGAAGGATGAATGTCGTTGTCTGGTCCACTACATGCTCTGCTTAGGTCTTCTCGTCGAGAGAGTCCAAAAGGGCTAGAGAAAAAGAGGTGAGCAAACGACAGCAGGAGTACCTGAAAGTAGGTATCTCTGCAATATGGTGTAGTGCGGTCTACCAGTGCAATTGACAACCGTCGCGAAAGTTGCGAGAGATGGACGATGCGATGCGATACAGCGAACGACACGACACGAACCCAAGACGCGTGGATTCCAAAAGTGCGCGTATCCCGGGTCAACTAGTCCCGCTTTGGCCTTGGGCCCCGCCGCGTTTTCAATTAAAGTCTCACACATGTGCAGTGCTGTTCTTAGGTAAGCACCCCAATTCAGGGGGCACTTATGGACCTCGACAGTGAGTACATACTTAAGTATGTACGCTACAGTGCACCACCTGCAACCACTAAGCACCCGTGGACACTAACAAGTGTACTCCAGGGCTACAAAGTGCCTGCCTTGCTTAGTAGGTACCTACCTAGATAGGTTCTTAAGTATTTACTTAGTACGCAACCTTCAGTAAGTGTCTGAGTAGGCCAGGCGCATGCGCCTCCAGAGGACCCAACCGTATTCACTCACGTAGATTGTCGAAAGAACGGCGTGAAGAAGACTACCTCAGGGTAACTTGGCCTGTGGATTATTGTGACCACATGAGTTACATTATATGTAGGCAGATCTAACCTTAGAAAGGCCTCATATCTCTATAAATCCAATCCATATAAACCCGTACTACCTAGGTATGTACTCACAAGCCCACCTAGGTACTTACTTGGGTATACATACTCACTTAGTACCTAGGTAGGTAGGCATATACCAAAAGTCTCCATGAGCGAAGGGCTCAGTAATGAAGCAAACACGAAGCGACAAGATCCACATCAACCCTTCTATCCACACTCCTCAAGAGATTCACAGGCTGATGGTTGGCAGGTCCACCATATGCAACTTGGTGCTACCATACGGCCTCAACTCTACCTCAACCGCATCACCAAGACACTCTCTATCCTCCGCCAAGGGCACCAGTCCCGGCACACTATCCACATACAACCCCCAGTCGATCAAACACGCCTGTACCGTCATGTAGTTTGGCGGGGCTCCAGGCGACCATATCGGGTTGCTAATCGTCTTGCCAGGTGCTGCCTCACCGTCGTAATGATACTCGAGTGTCGAGGGGTCGATTGCGTAGTTCCACGCCGACGTATTCAAGATGGTCCAGTCCCTTGCTTGTGGAGGCGCATATCCTTCCGCCATGGGCTCGTTGGTGGTGTAGTCATACGGTACCGATGAAGAGTTCTTGCTCGAGATGGACAACCCGTACAGAAGAGGGCCATAGTGCACTGCCACCGTGCTGTTGGCGCGATCCTCCACCCTGATTGATGTCGAGAGGTTATACGCAACCGTCGTGCTTCCTGCCGAGATGCTACCTACCTTGTGCATGCCAGACTCGGCGTCCGGGTCTACCTTCTTCGTCGAGTTGGCCAGGGTCGTCGAGCTCTGGGTGACATCCGCCCAACCCGGCACCCGCACGTAGAAGTCGAAAGGACCATCTGTCGTGATTGTGTATACGATGTCGAGGTCGAATGGATAATTCGTTTCCGTCACGATCGTCACCTTTGCGCCATTCTTCAGTGTCGTGCTCACGTTCGCCGGGGCCAGCAGCGCATGAGCCAGCCCGTCCGATCCCACCTGCGCATACGAGGCTGCCAGGAACTTCGGGTACCCCTGGGGATGGTTGACAGTGCAGCAGGGATAGTTGCCCTCGAGCGTGTACTGCTGCCCAACCGTGTTGACGTCCGAGAACGGCGTTGTGCTGAGGTTCTTGGACCAGGGCTGGTTCGGCTCGGCCATGTACTGGCGTGACCACCAGTCTGGCGCGATTTGGGCCGGAAGTGCATTGTAGGCAGCCAGCTCCGCACGGTCGGCGTAGTAATTGTTTCCGAGGGCTTGGTAGAGATAACTAAGCGAGTACATGACCTCGACAGCCGTACAGGTCTCGGAGCTGGTATCCACGTGAGTCAGCATGTCAGTGCGAAGAGAAGGTGGCGGTAGATTCATGAACGAGCTCACCCCATGTATGGCTGGATACCGTTCATGTACTCATCAGCTAGGATCGTCCCACTCGCCGAGCCATGATATTCGAAGGTCCAGTTAACCCCTTGAAGGTTTAGTCCGACCAGCGAGTCACTGTGCAAAAACCGCCGATAGACCGCGCAGGCCTTGAGCCCTTCACCTATGTTCACGCCATGGAAATACTCCCACGGCTGCGCATTGTAAAACGTCTGGTTCAGCACGTCCAGCGAGCCCCTGGGAAACACGTCGGCCTGATACCAATAGTCCCAGTTCACGCCCGCTTCGTACATATAACGCATGCTGTCTAGCAGGATCTGTGAATTATTCCTGGGGTGGTAGTCGAACAGCCACTGCAAAGGGACCATGAGATCTTGAGCCCTCGAGAGCCCCCATTCCGTCGAGCCTTCGGAATATTCATCGCCATCGTGGTAGAGGAACCCAGTATAGTTGTCAGCCAGCATGGAATTGATAAGCACAGCGAACCGGTGCATGGAATCAACAATCCTCTCTGTATAGTCCGGGTCGGCCTGGGCCAGCTGCATGAGCCCCAAACACAGCAGGTTCCGCGGCCACATGTTCCTGTTCGTCCCCGTCTCGTAGCCCAGCCAGCCATCACTTTGCTGGGTTTTCAGCACGTAGTCGGTCGCATTGCGGACCTGCCAGATCAGCCGGGAGTCGTTGACGCCGTATGCCAGCGGCACGATGCCATTGAGCCAGTACGGGAAGGCCTCGTGTAAGATCGAGTACTCCCTGTCGCCCCCAATCCAAGCCGAATCGTGGACATATGTCCAGAAGTCCATCAGGTGTCCGCCCAGCCCATTGGCTTGCAGTACGAGCTGGTCGGACAGCCATGCCTGGGGCTTGATGGTGCCGAGGTCCAGGGGCTCGAAGGCCAGGGGAACAACTGGCACGATGAGCTGTCAGATACAACACTAAATCAATTCCCCCTTTGAATGTGTTGGACATGATGTGGAGAATTGCTCATGTCCATGTCAATTCAGATTCCTGTTAGCGCACTCACGTGGTTCAACTTCTGCAGCGACTGGCACGGCTGTCAAGGCCACGCCGAAGAGATGGACGATATGAGACTGCTTCATCCTGACAATGGGTGCTGATTGTCTTGCACAACTCCGAGTCGTGAAGATCAGCAACAAGAAGCAGCCGGAGAGATTATCATGTCCAGCTCAGCTCCAGTGCACTATATAGATACGCGATATCGACCCAAGGGAAGGGGGAGGGAAGGGGGGGGGGGCGAGGACGAGGGGAACGTAGCAGACAACGACATGGTCGCCATCCTGGTCATGTTTAACGTGCAATGCTCATATCAAGACCACAGTTTCGCATGTTCAGTTGTTACATTGATGTTGCAATCAGCTTATCGGGATGGACTGGTGGTGTTGATCGGCAGAAGCCAGGCTTGAGCGCCCGGGGGAATAGGGGCCGAACATCATGTTTCGGTTGGTGGATGGATCTCGAAGGCTTCTCCGGGGCTCTCGGCCGGGTTGATAATTTTGATGGTCAGAGCAATATCGTGGAGATGTTTTCCAAGGTTGTGTCCGAAGACCGTCCATGTGTCGATGTCTGTGGTTTTATTGTGCCTCTCTCCCCCCCCCCTCTCTCCCCATCCTCCCCTTTTTTTCTTCTCTTGGATCAAAGACTGAATATTAGTATCCACGTTATCCTTCATGGATAGCACCGCCGGAGCATCACCGACTCGAGACAAAGACCGGACGGCACGGACATTGCTGCGGGCGGTTCCGACGACGGCTTTAATACTTACTTAGTCAAGTATTCGAGTAGTATATCTACTTACGTCACAGTTGTCACCGCTGAATGACTGAATCGCGGGCCCCAAGTCATCGCATCATTACTGTGTAGTATAGTATTATGTATACGCATCTGTACTGACAGCCCTGCATGTACGTAGGAACCGAGGTAGTAATCTACCTCATCTCAACCTTGGAGATACATCAATATGGAGCTACCTATTACGGTACTGGTAGGTAGCACTGGTAGTGTAGGACTGACAAGTCTGATGGTGGGTGGGTGGGTGAGCGTTGTAGGTAAGTATGTGTATGTCTATCTGCCTGTCTGCCTGTCTGTCTGTCTCTCTCTCTCTCTCTCTCTCTCTCTCTCTCTCTGTGTGTGTGTGTGTGTACCGTACACAGTTGTACTTGGTAGTAGTCAGGACTGTCAGGTAGTAAGCTCGTAAGTAATATGTCAGTCAGTGTTGTCAGTGTTGTCAGTATTATGTGTGAGGGTTTTTTGTGTTGTTTTTTTCACTACAGGATTTTCCTGTCTCCTGGACGGTTGGTCCATCAATATGTCTATGGTTAAACCTGATACCTGCATTCGACGAGGCCTGTTTAAATGAAAGACGGAGAGAATAGTCCTGTTCAGCCAGTCCATGCTCGCATTCGCATGAGTAAATCGTCGGAGATTTCCACTTTCGAGCTCTACATGAGTGGGGAATGACGATACCGGCAGCATTCCAGAGGTTCAGAGACCAGCACCAAAGCGGCACCAGCGGACCCTTTTTTTCAGGGGAGACGGTCGAGGGACGAGCCATACAGTACGTGTAGAGAGAGAAGGTGAGCCCCATCCTTCCTCGGAGCTGCCCTACCGGCGGCGCCACAAACTGCTTGAGCTTGTTGGGTGGTTTTTTGTTCGCGTTGGTTTTTGAGTGATCCCAAAATCTGCACGTCTTTTTTGTCTCATCTCATCCACATCTCCATATTCATATTCGTGTTCATACACACATACGTATTCTATCGTCTCCCTCCTTATTACACACACACATACACACACACACTCTCTCTCCCTCTCTCTCTCTCTCTGGAGTGGTTGAGACAAGAGACAAAAGGTTGCATATATGTGTGTGGATTTCGTATAACTCCGTAACTGTAACTCTGTGTCGCTGTTCGGTTCCGGCTCCCTCATCATCAGTGGCGGGCGGAAATAAAATCAAGGAGGAGGATTGACTGGGAAGACTGGCACGACTGGAGACTGGAGACTTTCAAGGCAAAAACAGCGAAACGGGCCCCGGTGAATCTTGCTTGGGCGACTGTCTCCACCACAGGAGAGCTCCTCACTCTCACCTCTTCCCGATCTGGCCAAATCTCATCTGATCCCGAATATCGACGATGAGGCTCTGCGGCTCTGATTCTCCCTCTGGCACTATCCGAAGAAGAAACCATCCTTACTGCTATTGCTCCCGGCCTTGGTCGTCCTTCTGACCATCCCATCCCCTCCCAAGCGGCGATCATGTCATCGGCAACCGGGAATGCTTCGAGCTCCACCAACAACAACAACAATAACAACAACAACAATAACAGCAGCAGCAGCGTTGGCAACGCCAACACCAACATCAAGGCTGAGAACACCGTCGCGAGCGCCAGCTCTGCCAGGGCCACCAAGAAGAGTGCCTTCTCATGTGAGCCCTGTCGCCGGCGCAAGGTCAAATGTGGGGGTGAACAGCCCATCTGCAGCAGGTGTCTGGCAAGGAACGATGCTTGCGTCTACAAGTTGTAAGATTCCCTTATCCCCTCCCACTTGCGCAGCATCGTTTTGTCTCGTATGCGCGCGCGCGCACACACACACACACACACACACAAGTCCAACCTCTATACTCACGACACTCACGACACCACAACACTCATCCACATTGATCATTCCTGAAAGTTACCCCGTGCTGACTCATTGCTCAGAAACCCAACGCTCTCCTATACCCAGCGTCTGGAAGAGCGCATCAAGGAGCTCGAAGATCAGCTGGCCAAGTCCCAATCCCAGCCGACTTCCCAACAGGGTACGCCATCAGATAGACTGCCGTCGTCCTCGCACGATAACTCTCAGCCTGGCCATGAGTTCGGAGAGGGCTTGGCCGGGACCTTCAAGGGGCTGAAGCTGGATGAGAAGGGCGTCCTCACATATCACGGTGCCACCAGTTTCTTTCACCTGCCCAGCGAGTATGGCCGCCATGACAGCGAGACGCCGGGCCCGCCCCATCCAGAGGATCCTCTGTACGGCAAGAGGGAACGGCTTGTGAACAATGCCTGGCAGCAACGAGCCCTGGAAGACCTTTCGGAAATCCCGGTAAGTCCACTTGCCTACGTCAGGCCTCCGTGCCACTTTCTCTGTAGTCCTTCGCCGTGGCGACAGGTGGCGACATATAGCATCGTGCTGATCAGGTCGCCCGTTCGGTCTTGGTATCCAGGAGCCCTTCCAGTACCTCCTCAACACCCATTGGTGCTGGATCCACCCGTTATGGAACTTTGTATACAGGCCAGCCTTCACCCGTGACATGCAGCTCCTCGGGCCGTATTACTCTCACACCCTCCTCAACGCCATGCTCTCCCACTCCATCCGCTGGGGCCGCTGGGATAAAGCCACGCGTGAACGTCTCGAGAACGACTACGATGGCGGCGCCGTCTTCAGCCGACATGCTCGTGCCATGGTTTTCGACGAGATATCCAAGGGTGTAGCCACCATCCCGACCGTGCAGACGCTGTTGCTCTTAAGTGCTCAGGAGTGCAGCGCGGGAAACACTTCGCAGGCATGGATGTATAGTGGTATGGCCTTCCGGATGATCGATCATCTTGGCATATGTGTCGACAGCCAGAGGTATACGGGTAACATCCCGTTCAGTGACGAGGATGTCGAGATCCGTCGCCGGTTATATTGGAGCTGTTACTTCTGGGACAAGATCATCAGCTTGTATCTCGGCAGGTCACCAAGCCTCCAGCACTCCAATGTGTCGCCGCCTCAGATGATACGTATGTTGTTGACATCCTTTGAAGACTC
>LKEA01000074.1:27182-53195 GCA_003795315.1 Cytospora schulzeri
ATCTCGCCCAAGTCCAAGGGGGACGACGGGTCGGCGGAGTTCATCCGAAAGACGTGACCGGGCTCGATGAAGCTACTCGGGACCGGGCAAACCTTCCGATCCACTCTGTACAGGGGCTACGTCGTACCTGAGCTTACCGCTATCGAGGATGCTATCATCGGTGACCTCAGGCTTTAAGGGACCGTACAACTGGTATTATGTCCTCACTATCATCGTCATAGGGTGCGGTTCCATCCCCAAGGGCTACGATGAGGGCGGCTTCAGTGCTGCCACCGGCCTGCAGTCCTTCAAGGATGACTATCATCTCAACACCAGCCAGTGGGTGGATGATGCCGACGGGCTGGCCAGCAGGAAAGCAAACATCACCTCCTTTGGTGTCCTTGGCGCAGCCTTCGGCTCTCTGATAGCCCTGGCCCTGACAGACCGGATAGGTCGTCTGAGGTGTTGGCAGTTGCTTGCCCTGGTGTACATGAGCGGATATGTGATGCAGATATTCTCGTCGGGAATATATGGCTTCCTGTTGTTTGCCCGAATCTGGGGAGGCCTTGGAGCTGGAGGACTGACCGTCGTTGTGCCGCTGTATCTATCAGAGATTGCCCCTGCTAAGAGCCGTGGCATGATCATCAGTGTTTCTATGGTCTTTTTGCTGACATTTTTGTCTCTTGGTACGTATTGTCATGTCACCACACCACCACCACGGCCGCTACCCAGCCATCACATAACCCGAGAGCATGAGAACTAACACCTCCTTCACAGGCTTCTTCATCAACTATGCTGCCAGTGTCACGATGCCAGCTACCCGCCCGCAGTACCGGCTTGTCATCGCCATCCCCCTTATCCCGGTCGGGTCAGCTCTTGTTACCTCTCTCTTTATCTCCGACACACCCAGATGGCTCGCCTCGAAGGGCCGCGGGGAGGAAGCCATGGCCGTGCTTGCCAGGCTCCGGAGTAAGAGCAGCCCTGATCAGGAGTTGCAGACCGAGTTTGCCGAGATACAGGAGCAGCTCCGTTCCAAGGAGAAGCTTGCCGGGGTTTCCACATGGGGCATCCTCAAGGAGATCGTGACGGTCCGTTCCTACCGCAAGCGCTTCCTCATAGCTGTGGCCATGCAGACCGTTGCACAGTGGTCTGGTGGTAACGGCATCACTTATTATATCCCGCAGATCTTCGAGTTTGCCGGTGTCACCAACGACAACAGGTCGCTCATTACTTCCGGGGCATATGGTCTCGTCAAGCTAGTATTTACCATGGTGTTCACGTGGGGTATGGTCGACATCATCGGCCGCCGGCGATGTTTCCTAACCGGCTTGTTTATGCAACTCTGTGCCCACATATACATGGCTGTCTACATGGGAGTCTGGGTGTTCCATCACAAGTCCAACAAACCCGCGTCTGATGCTGCCATTGCCAGTGTCTTTGTTTATGCCGTCGGCTGGTCGATCGGCCTATGTACCGTGCAATACCTTTACGGCACCGAGATCTTCCCAACGCGCATCCGCAGCGTGTGCTATGCGGTAAACATGGCGCTGCACTGGCTTTTCCAATTTGCTGTGGTGAGGGTCACGCCAAACATGTTTGTAAGTCTCCGTGTCTGGGGCAGTTACTCGTTCTGGGCTGCCGTCTGCACGGTTGGACTCGTCGTGTTGGGATTAGGAGCCCCTGAGACCAAAGGCGTGCCCATGGAGAGGATGGAGGAGCTCTTCTCTGGTCACTGGTGGATGGGATGGAAGGCGAGAGTCGATCTGGATGCGAGTGACACGCAGACCTTGAGAAGATCCCGAGCGTCGTCCACGGCCGATTTTATGGATAGGGGAAAGGATAATAATGTGTGTCCGCCTGGTGCCCCCTTGAAGATGACATGACGGAGGGGTGCATATGTTACGACAAAGATTCTTGTTTTCTGCACACGGTCTTCAAATGTAGTAAATTTTATTACTTTACCATAACTGGTTTTCACCTCGGAGGCCAACGATCAAAGCAGCCTGGCGAGTGTCCACCAACTGACTGGGCGTCCGCGAGCATGACGCCTCGGTTTCCTATGCGGTTGTACCGTCAGCATCGTGGGCAAGGGCTGGACCACATGCTCCTGGAAGGCGGGCAAGCTATGGACAGTGGCAGCGTGGCGGCTTACTGTACCCTAGGGTAATCTGTCTTGTTTAATCCCTTATGGGTCATCTTTCTAGTCATCCATCCAGTTACTCTGGACGCTTGTGATGCATGTCAGACGAGGGATGATGGGACCCACTCAGGCTCTTTCGTTCTACGAGTTGATGTTCAGAACCCAATGGTTTATTCGTAAAACATAAGACCCCCAGCCTCCGAGACTCCCGGGCACATGTCCTCAGGTGCCAGGCACTACAAATACCAAAGAACGATCTTCGCCGCCAAGGTATCACGAAACTGAAGTAATTAGTCATGGGAGGTGTCCCATCAGTGCCAACGGATCCGAACAGGACCCTCGAGGTTATCGGAGCAGGATTTGCGCGGACAGGCACAGTATCCACGGCCCTGGCGCTCGAGAAGGTCCTCGACGGCCCGGTCTGTCATGGTGGCACGCAGCTTCTCGGCCGAGAGGATGGTGGGTGAAGTCTTCTTACCGCACCTCGCGCGTATTACCCTCTCACACTGGTGGTCACCTGTCTGTGCTGAAGCTGACATTGACCTCGCTAGCTTGTGTCCGGCAATGGCTCGCAGTGTACGAGGCCAAGGATGACAGGCCAAAATTGCTCAAGACATTACGCGAGGCGACCAAGGGCTTCGTGGCCATTACCGACACGCCGGGCACCCAATTCATCGAGGAACTATGCGAAATATATCCCAACGCAAAGGTCATTTGTGTAACTCGTGATCCTCAGAGGTGGTGGAAGAGCATGGAGCAGATGATCAAGAAGAGCATGCCCCAATGGCTCAAATGGTATCTGGCTCCTGTGCCTGGCTGGCGCTGGTTTCCGTATGTTATGGAGGCCATGAGCAAGAGGTTAGCAAGTACTCTTTGTTACGAATAGTGACAGCTGAGAGACAAGAGACTGATTGACCTCACGCCGCTGCAGAGGACGAGAGATGCTGATCAATGACGGGTATAACAAAGGCCCAGGACCCGGTAATCTTATTGTCTCTCGTGTCTGAGGATGTCGCTGACAGGGCTCAATCTCCGCACAGGCATTCTCGAGTGGCACTACGATTATGTGAAGAGAACCGTGCCAGCAGATCGACTGTACTGGACCGAGCTGAGCGATGGATGGGAACCCTTCTGCAATATCCTGAACAAGCCCATTCCCGACGATCCCTTCCCAAGGGCAAACGATTCTGACGCTGTAGATGCGATGGCGAGATATGTCTTTCGAAGGACTGCCATGGTTTGGCTAGGCATTTTCTCTGTGGTGGGCAGTCTATGCTTTGCCGGCTGGACTCTGGGAGCTTAGCCAGTGTTCTTGAAGATGTGTTGAAAGTGATGTTAGCGTCAGACCTGCCCAGGTGCGTGTCTTCCGCGGCTGGTGGCGTCCACCGTTGACATGGAGGACAACGGAAGTATCTGGCGGCGCAATGAGTCCATTGTTACGATTAGCCCTGTGCGACTGAGGTTGAGTGTCCGCTAAAGACCGTCAGGGCTCATAGGCCATCTATTTGTATGTCTTCTCGAGCCAGCACTTGGGCTTGTAGGTTGCTCTGTTGATAGCTGCGTCGATGCTGACTTTGAATGCTACATACTTTGAATGCCTCCATCAGGGAGGCATTGCCCAAGACCTGCAACAAACGGGTAAAGTACTCCCGAAGGTGAGGGCAATGGCCCTCCAACATCGACAATAAGGCTCGTGGTGTAAGTAGCTATAAGGCGGCATGAATAGAAGTCTCAAAAATAATCAAAAGGCGTATCAGAGACGGCCGGAATTCCAGGAGGAGCTCCAAAACCCAAAGGTGGGTAGGCCTTTATCAACTTCTTGAGGCTAATCATAGGCGTAATATAAGACCGATATCTTGGAACTGGTAAAGTAGCTACCTAGGTACGTATGTGGAATGCCGGCTTGTTCTTTCGAGACCTGTACCCAGGCAATTGAGCACAGAAAAAGTATCTCACTCAAGGATTCTCTACAGTGTATTCGTATACCCCCGAGAAGGTGAACCGCATGAGTATAAGGAACAATACCTTGTCTCATTCACCAAGGTGGCACACTGTGAGGGCGCTACACAAATGAGCCGCCCATGGTTTTCCCAACGCCTACAACGGAGCGTGGGACACATAAACAGTATGCATTCTGTCAATATTGGCTACAGTCCTGAGTCTCTGGCCAATCGTCCTCCAGTCGGGGTCATTGTTTTACAATAAGAACTGAGCATCCTCAACAGGGGTGACAGACTTGATATACCTAAGAATGTAGTGAACGCTCAGGCAATTGACCAACGATTGTATTCGTTTCCCATATTCGCCCCAATGCTATTGAGAATTGAACATAAAAAGAAAGCTAACGAAGACACCTTCTAGGAATTCGATGAGGTCCCATATCTATCATCAAAGACTAATATGCAGATCGGTAACAAATTTGAAACTGGCTGTCGCCATTTGGGTATCAATTATAATACCAAGCATGGGTCCTACACTGAGCTCGAAGCACCGGTAACAGAGAAACAAGAGATTTATAAGTTTAAGAGATATCGTGAGTCGTCATCATCACCATCAAGACCGCCAACTCGTTGAGTGGCGCTTGAGTGACCCTCCTGCAAATGCATGATCCGTATAATGCCTTTTATATGTATCGGAAGAAACGGGAAAGAAAAAGTCGTGCTGTACTGTAGTTCTGTAGAAGCCGAGGAAGAGACAGAGAATGGAAAAAGTGAAAAGGGAAATGGCAATGTAAACAAAATAGAAACAAAACCTCCATGATGCCGATTTCGAGGTGTTTTTGCTCAAGGAGGACATCGAGACTGACTGCCACGCAAGCAGATAATCGAAACCCAGCTCCTTCCAAGGCATCGTGGGAGTTTAGAACGTCTTGACTCGTCAAAGGTGGGCTCAGTTTCATGTCATCGTTTATCCTCAGGTCGAGCTCTTGCACCGTAGAACCCGCCGCCGCCAGCTGCAGCACAAGCCAAGCACACACCTCCGCCATACACGCGTGTATGCCTCTTCCAGCCTTCTGCAGAGTCGTCAAAAACGCCGACTACCTCGCCTTTGACATCCACCAACTCGCCTACACTGTGGTTATGGATTGGCCCGGGGATCACTCTGATCCCGCCATCAACTGCGCCAGCGCCAGGAAACATGATTTCCGCCAGGTCGAACTGGTAGTCCGTGGTCGGTGGTGGAGGAGGTAGCAAAGGTGATGTCGATGGGTATGAGGATGGGGTGATCGCGTGATCTGGGCTGAGTTGTGCCCTTGTTCTTGTGCCAATGGCTTGTGCATCTACCTCCTGTGGCATATGTATACCCGGTGCAGCTATTGACTGGGTAGAATAACCTTTGGTGTAACTACTTATTGAGGGCGAGTCTATACTTGTCGGCCCACTTGTTGCTGAACGCGGACAAGTTGCAGCAGCGTTGTAGTCTGGTTCCGGACCACGGCCGTCAACCTGTCGTGTGATACCGGCCCCAACGATGCCTAGGCCAGCGGGAACGGATTGGGCATATGTGTCTGGCGGCCTTCGAGTCTCGAAAGAACTTCGGTGGGCCAGGTATACCGGGTTCTCACCTGGTCGAGTTGGAGGCAGTGGTGGCTTGGCGAAATTGAGCTCGAAACGCCGCCGCCGTGATGGCCCTCCGCCGATGATTGGAACCGAGCCCGAAGCGCCATCTGTTATATCATCTGGTTGGCCAAAGAAGGGTGTTGATGATCGACTGGCGGACACGACTGATCCAGGCCCTGAATGTACCCAAGAATAATCATCATCCATGTTATCTTTTCCTTTCTCGACAGAACCTCCGGATGCGCTACCCGCATATTCCAGGGGCGACGAAGAAAGAGACGACGATGATATTCTAACATCGTGGCTCTCCTCACCACCAGGAGCATCAGCGGGGAAGACCTGGCCTGGATAAGACAGACCGCTTGACTCCTGCGTGGCCCCCGGGCTCAAGAAGGTGCTTACTCCACGTGACCAGTCTCGAGTGGGTGTCGTCCTCTCTTCTTCTTCCATGCTGCCGGGGCTGCTTCCTTCGACAGATCCACCCAACCCCACTGGTGCTGTGCCGCTGGCTTCCCCTCTGCTTATGTTCCAACTAGCTTGCTCCGCGAAATGGTCTGGCCCTTGTCCTGGTCGCACCCAGAAGCTCTCTGGAAGTGGCTGGATGTTAGGCGGGACCTTGGAGCCAGATGCCTCCGTCCGGGGACTGCCCCTGATATCGTGTTGTCGGCGTCGTCTTGAGAGCCAAGGCAAGGCAAACCGCCGGAACAAGAGTGCGACTGCGAGTATAGTCGCGATAGCGCCGAAAGATGGGTCGAATCTGGATACCGATGATCGGTCTCCATGAAGATGACCACTAAGATGAGAAACTTCCGAGTTGCTGCCAGCCGAGGTGAGGACCGGCATGGCTCCTGCAGCTTATTGAAGCCCAAACAAGGTTTTGCTTGCAGTGATGTGATACCTAGACAACCTAGTCCGGCCCAATAAGTCGTCCACAGGATAAGCAAGCTCGCTTGCCCCCTCTCCTGATGACAGGAAGAAGACTTTGCAGGGGGTGCCGATGTCTCTTGTGATTTACCAACGTTCTGCTACTAGCAGGAGTAGACGTGTCGGTCGAATCGAGTTTGTCCTGCAGCTCAGGTGCAGCTTGAGTCCGAGGAGGATCCTGGGTGAAGCATAGAAGGGAGGAAACACACAAAGTCCGTGTAATACGTGGAATATTCCCGCCGGTGAGTGTCAAAGACAACGCAGTATGTAGGGACCACTCCAGAAAACCGATGGGCAGTAACGCAGAGGTGCCATGAAGGGAGGAAAGGGTAACAGCGAGGACGTGAAGGAGGGGCAACTGCCGACATATATCGACTGGAGGAAAGAGGGAGGCATGGAAGAGCCACAAACCTTGTTGCAGAGCGTGGCCATGTGGACCGACGACGCGGACGCCGCACTGGCGACCTCGCAAATGAAACTTAACCAGGTCGTTGGGGACCCAAGGGGACGGCGAGGTATCTGAGAGCAGATCTTACTCCGTGGGCATGGATCGAAAAGCGGGTTCCTTCTGTCAGCCCATAGCAGGCAGAGCTCACTTGAGACAGTGGTAATAGTCTGAGAAAGTCTGACACTAGATTAGAAAGAAGGCCATGAGGATTGGCCTACTCTCATTGACATAGATGTAAAGTACATTTGCCAGAGTAGGAAAGAGTGGTGGTTGGTGAGAACAGTATGAAGTACATGGAGAGTCCAAGCCACAAGCGTTTTGCGCAAGGAGAGTGAGTAAATGTCATGTATGTGTGTGTGTGTTGTGTGTGTGTGTTGTGTGTGTGTGTGTGTGTGTGTGTGTTACATCCAAAAACTGTAAGCGTCTGATGCAGGTCGGCTAAGTATGTAGACTGCGGCAATATTAACAAATATGCCAGACGCCGCGCATTTAACCCCAAGTCACTGAGGTGACGGTCATCATGTACTGGACGGGCGACATGCAGCAAGAGATACAAACGAGGGAAGAGATTCGCAGGAGCTCCCCGGATGGAGCAGCCGGCCTACAATCCTGGCCCTGTGCCACCTCGGATGGATGAGAATGCGGTATAAGATTTTGATGAGAAACCGTTCACCGTCTGTCTGTCAGCTTGTCAAGGATACCTAGGTAGGCGGGATAGAGTTGGGTCGGCAATATCAGGCCCGCATTACCACGGGCATTAGACCGAGGCCAGGTGATGGACGAGGGTAAGGATGAAAACCCGCAAAGTAAGCAGCAAGCTAAACACGAGTAAGTTACTGGGAGAAGACGTTCCAGACGATGGGATTTTGCTGTGCCACAAGGAGACACCAAGCAAGGTGCCACTCCCGGCCGAAAAGGGTGATTGTCCGAATGCTTTGAAAACACATAGTGGAAGGAGGGGTGGACGTCGTTTTCAGCTGCCCATCGACCCGCATTATTGGGTTTATTCGTCGGCTCAAAGGGACATCCATCGTTCATGGAGAGGGGGGAGGAGGGAGGGGGGAGGGGGCCGGGGCCAAACCAGCCTATTCCGGATAACTTCAGATCAACAATGTCAGGGTAGGTAGGTAGTCCTGGTAGTAAGTCCATATGGTTTGCCCCAGATCGAGGCTTGACGCGGTGGCCAATGTCTCCTCCTCCTCCGATGATGCCAGTGGATGGACAATGGGACATGGGGCTGGCTTGTCGGACCAGAGACAACCTTGGAAGACATTGCCGTACAGACCGTTGTTGAAGAAACCCTGGAACTTCCTTTACAACGGCTCCACAGTCTCCAGTTGGCCAGTGTAGATTGTCGGATCTAACGAGCGTTAGCGGATCATTCTTTCAGCTGAGATGAGCCATGACGGCGAACCAGGGCCCCGCGTCATCGGCGGTCGATGTTTGTGTGTCCGTTCTGTCCATCTTTTGCCCATTGGCCGTCCAGTGTGGCCGAAAAGGGTCAAATGTCACTGGGCCACCTTACTGCCTTGAGATCTGGCTGGATACATGTACATAATAGGAATCATTGATGATGATAACAACCTGGAACCACACAACAACAACAACAACAACAACAAAAACAACAAAACCAGTAAGAATAACAGTAAAAAACAATGACGATAGTAAACGCAGTTTGAACACCGAAGGAGAATCCCCCTCTTGAATCCAATTTGTGTTTGGTTTTTTCTTTCTTTTCTTTCTCCCTCTTCGATATGCCTGTATCTGTAGGTATGTATGTATGCACTCCTGGCCCTCTCCTCCACCTGGAGCAGGGCTGCTGCATGCAAGGCAGGCAGGTGGTAGTCACGCGTCAAGCGGCTGCTGTGACGTGAGATGAGTGCATCGCGTTACATCAACTGCATTATGTATCTGCAGCCGCAAGGTTGGTCCATCTTGGCCAAAGCTACCCACTGAGATTGGCTCACCGGATCTTCTTGAGTCTCTTCTTGAGTCTCTTCTTGGGTCTCTTCTTGGGTCTCTTCTTGGGTCTCTTTTTGGGTCTTCCTGAGCCCCTTCTGTTAGGCATACAAAAGACACAAAAGTACGTAGAGTTGTACAGATGTACAGACGTACAGAGGATGTATTTACTACAGTAAATGCCTTCCTCAGAGTGTTGGTCAAGTCCATCCCAGATCTTTGGGTACCCAGCACCGTTGTAATTATAACCGAAAAGACCGAGAATAACTAACCTGTGGGTCAAACCATCCTTATACCCACCTAGGTACCTATTCCACGAGTAGGTGTCTAGTAGTACAGGACTTACACAGTACTTCTTGGCGGTAATCCGAGGGATTCAGCCCTATGAGATCCTGGAAGTACAGGCACCTGGGCACCTGAGCTCCTCGTTGGCTGGACTCGACCGCTGTCTCCAGGGGGGATCTGAGATCAATCCGCATTTCATGGCCCTTTTTTCTTCCTTTCCCTTTTCACCGCCTGCCTTCATTCATATATATTTAAGTACCTAGGTGGGTAGTACGGTACGATACAATAATTTCTCAAGCCAACATGAGAGCTTCATGAGATCCTTACACGGGACCTCAAACTTTGTGGCACAGGACTTGATTGCCACTGTATCCCAGCTGACAAGATTTTAGTGAGAGAGAGAAATTGGGGGGGGGAGGGGGGCGCAATAGAGACAGAGAGACACCTCGGAGCCCAGCTGCTTCAAAACTGCCTTTTCTCCAGCCATGACTGTCGATACCTAATTAGATTACATACATACACCCTTCTTGTACATGCCTAGGTAGAGATTTGAGACAGCCGGCCCAGCCTCTTGGGTCTGACAACCTGGTCTTATTGGATAAGGTCAGCTTTGTGCTATTTGATGATGTGATCTCTGACCACCCTGAAGACTTGCCGGCACCGAGAGTGGTTACGCGGGCATAAAATGCGCCTCGACAGTGCAGAACACGTACCACAAGGGGGGGGGGGCTTTGTACTACCACACCTCTTAGATTTATTTCCAGCCATCGCTTATGCTCAAGGTGCCCAGGTGTACTTATAGATTGGTCAAGAGCCGGGCTTCCCCCTGTACTTCTTCAGCCTTATGAGACGGCACATGATGGCCGAGGAAATGAAAAAGCAAGGCTACCTACCTCTCTTGGAATTCTTTTTCTAGGTGAAAATTCCACAAGCTCGTCGAGTCGTGAAATCCGCCGTCTTCGTGGCCTGTGTTGAATCACCGCGTGTTCAACGTCGCCGCATAGATACATCGCCCCGGCATCATGTTCTTTCATGCACACGTTCTCTCGCCCCTGAGTTTTCTTTTCTTATCTTCCCACTGCAACCCAACATCACCAGTGCAATTTCTACACGCCCCTGGTGGCGGGCGGTTGCGCCTTATTGAATCCCCGTTAACGGACTGTAATCCTGACCGCTTCTTGATGTTACCTCGACGTTATTCAACTGACTAATAATTAGTGTGTTCAGGTCGAGCGATTTTTGCCCCTCGTTAGATTTGTCGACCTGCAGAACGACATCTCCATGGCTGGAAGCTTGTTGTTCTCTCAGCCCCCAACATCGTCTCAGCCCCAGGAGCTGTCGTCAGCCCTCAACTTCACGCTCTCAACACCATACCCTGGTTCTTGATAGCCACTTAATAGCACCTGTGCCAAGGCCGTATTCGTGGTCTCTTTCTCTTTGTCTTTTTACTGGGTGGGTAAAAGGTCTGCTGGTTGATGCGAGGCTCCTCGGCATCTGTTGCGTTCCACAGACCAGCCCTGGCTCGACTGGGCGGCAAACCCGCAGCAGCCCCCAGATGCGGCGTGGCTAATCATCATGCCGATCACCGCAAGGCTGGGGGCTCGAAATAGAGATCGCAAACCCGTGCTTTGAGTGGCCTCCAACCTGCTCGATCTCCGCCCTCAAGCGTCCACGTGGCCCAATATTGCCCCCTACCGCCAACCCACCCCCCGGCCCCGGCCGCCGGAAGGATGACACGGGGCAAGAAATTTGTCTCGCGGAATTTTCCAGCGTGGATGACAAACAAACACTTTCCGTGACGCGACTGGTCGGAGTACGAGCCTGGATTGGAATCCCTCAACCTATCATGTCTGGGGTGTGAGCCATCCTTCGAGGGCCAGATGACCATGAGAGACCAAAACAGGGCATCTGGGAGCGACCTACATACTTCTTTGGGACGGGCATTCTCATCTAGCCCCTTGAAACAACAAGCTCCATGGGCACCATTGAGTGCCAATGGTGCTCGGCTCACTCTTGGTCCGGACAAAGAGACTAGGGGTATGTATCCTTCGAGGTAAGATGTATGGCCCATATGATTCTCGCCGGTGCCTGGACTTTACATCAACGGATGGCTTCCAACTGGCTACCCAAGCCAATCTGTTTCGAACCTTGTAATCAGGACATTTGAATAGCAAAAAGTCGACATCAGAGGCCGCCATTGTTGGGGTCAAATAGCCGAAATGATTGAAAACGAAAATTCAACTGTCAAACTATGGTTCAGGACTAAGTCTGAGGCTCGCGCCTTCCACGCAAATGTTCATGTTTAATTACAATCAGAGTGGTAAGGACTACAAGCAGGCAGTGGCCCCCATACTGCCCGTTCCCGTGTAATGGGGAACCTGAAGCCTTTGTAATGGATGTATCAAAGACATGACTGTCGGACTCTATTCGTTAAGCCTATATCCAAGCATGTAGTGAGGAAGGCCAATGACCGGTTGAAGTCGAGATTAAGTGGCGCTACAAAAGCGAGAAGAACTCTATTCGTAGTCTAAAATATAACTGCGCCAGCATGGTTCCGAATGTTGTCGATACTATTCCTACATTATCCGCATGTACTTAGTAAAACCTCACTGTTATTGAGCGCAGACGTCGTACGAAGCTCTGATTGTAGAAGTACTCATGGCATTAAGTCCCGACATATACATACGGCGTAATACTGCTAGCTGCGGTTGGCCAGACACATGATTCCATATGCTGACACAAAGTAAGCAGGCTTATAGCGAAAATTCTGTCATATCAGGAGATCGTGACAGTGAATGATGTACAGCTGAGTACAATATTAGATCCCGATATTTATCACGGCTCAACTCAGATTGAAGGACGCGTAAGATCTGCAGGATCTATTCAACTTGTATTCAAATAGGAACGGATTCCAGATCCCGCAAAATGAAGGACGCCCCTTAGGCGAATGTATTGGGTTGGTTTGAATTGTTCTCACAGCCCGGCGGCGTAAAGAGATGCATCAGGCGAAACATTCGAACGTAGTCTTGAAAGGTTCTATTGGTGGAAAAAGGATCGTAAGATTGAAAACAAAAACTCTAGCTATGCCCATCCGTCTGCGCGCAACTCCCCTAGACCAGGCGGTGATTAGTTTTTGGGAGAAAGTTGAGGAGTGATCTAGGTCTAAGTATGGAATACCAGGGTGGAAAATGCTCTCCACATGCATGTGCTGCTTTCTATATAGACGCAGAGTGTTCTTCGAATTTTACGATACCAGGCGACAGGCTACATCAGCAGCCTGCATTGTAGTTGCTCTCAAGCTTGTGCCCGTCTAAGGTTGAATACCCGCATCATTGGACCTCGGATCTTGCATCGGCGAGTGTCAGTCAAGAATTAAAAGTGAAAATCATCGTGGGAGGACTCAATGATGCTGACAGCCATGGGGAGGATAGGAATTGTCAGGACCCACGAGGTTCGAATGGATCAAACGGAACAAGGCATCTGCCAATACTTCATATCCGAAATTACTAGCTTGGAAGGAAACGATGCGTCCTTGCTCATGATTGCGGCGAAATGTTTCAGTCGATCTCTGAGCTCGCCTCGTCGGATATTTCTTCTTCGGAGCTTCCGTCCTCGTCCTCGTCCTCACTCACTTTCTGCCCATCTTCGTCGTCTTCCTCCACGGATGACTCATCCCCCGAACCTCCTTCGTCGTCGGAAGCTCCCTCATCTTCATCTACCGATTCTTCGCTCTCTTCATTACGCAAGTCCTCTCCATCACCTACCGTCGAAGCGACCATCGGAAAAATCTCCTTCAGCGTCTCATCCCCAAGCTCCTGTTCTCGCATAATATTTCTCAATGCCTTCAAATCTTTAATCCACTTCTTGTCGCTTATCAGTGTCGCCAGCTCTCCTTGACTTAACAGCCTCATAGCCTTTTTCAAGGTATCCTCAAACCCCGAAAACCATTTTCCTCTGAGATGCGTCCCAATTTCGGAGGTATCGACTAATACTGCATGGATGATCTCCTTCATTGCGACCAGCGCATTCTTTTTAGTGCCGTACGTGACTTCGAGGACGACGGCACCTGTCCCAATCAGTCTCGTACTGTTGGACATCTCCTTGAGAAGCTGATTCATCATCCACATCAGACTGTCCTTCACATCTGTCGCCTTGTATAACCAGCTTTGTTTCTTCTTGGCTTTGGACCAAGTCGGCTTGATCCCATTGTTGTGCTTGCCCGTCCAGCCCAGCTCCTCCTCAGCCCGACGGACCAGATAAGTGAAATCCTTATTCTTTGCCGACTCCCTCTTCTTCCTGGTCTCGGCCGCCTTCTGAGCCTGCCGCGCCTCCCGACTAGCCTTCCATGCCGCCCTTCTTGCCTCCATAGCAACCCTCTCGGCCTCGATGACCTCCTTTGGCCGGGTGTACGACCCGTGGGGACGCCCGGTGCGACGCTTCCTGGTAATAGGTGCTGGAGCCGGTATGATTGGGACCAAGCGAGGCTCAGTACCCGTTGACGCTGCAGCCTCACGCTGGTGCTGTTCGCCTATCATCCTAGAGTGGTTGCTGCGGGCGAAGCGGTCCATCATCTGGGCGACATCCGGATGTGCTGCTGCTGCGTACGTGATGATAGCGTACATATCATGTGGAGTTTGTTCTGTGGGATCTAGAATCGCCAGAGCTTCATGGATGGCCATGCTCATGTTTTCCGGTAATGGTAAGGGACCCGTGGGCTGCGTCTGAGAAACCGCTGTTTCTGATGTTGATGTTGGTTGTGTATTAGTCGGTGATTGTGGATGAGATTGTGTGTGAGCCGAGATCAAGTCGGAAACAGTTGATGGTCCAGCATCTGTCCGACGGCGTTTTGCCGTTGAGTTCGAATTTGATGCCATGGTCATGGCTGGTGCCAGGAACTATCCCTCGGACACTGTTGCATAACTTGACCTGGACCTCTGTTGTTTGTGGTGATATCTATCAATTGATGGTTGCAATGCAAACTTCGGATTCCAAAACCACGGTCGTTGGGCGGGCACGGTCCACACACCACGTGTGCGGTCAATCTCCAAATCAAGTACTTCTACCCCCGCCCCCCCCCCGGCCACCACCAGACTGCAGCCTCCGTTCAACCTGAACCCTAGACCCCTTTCCCTCTGCAGTTCAACCACTCGCAATACCCTAGGTTTTATTGGTGAAATTGTTGCTTAAGTCGTCGCCATCTGAGATTCTTATGCGCGACCAGTTTCAGGAGGTGATCTTGCCTCGTATGGTTGAGAATACTCTTGGATGCTGTGTGATGGCACTCAAGAGAAGACCACACGCAACCTGCGGATAAGTCACACCTGGGCAGTGAACGAAGAACACATCTCTCCCATCTGTACTTTACAAATGACTTACACATGTACCTTGGTGCTTAGGTAGGTAGACGACCAGACCAGTTGGCAGACAGATTACGATTTTATTGTGTACACTGTGAACATTGCCGGCGGTGGAAAGCAAGAGTCAAGTGTCAATGAATTGTCCCAAGTTGTGTCCCACGATCCACAGGCATTGGTTATGAAACTGTAGAGGGTCATTGTGAACAGTCTTCTGCTATATACAAACCTAGGTTACTATGTATTGTAAAGAAGGAAAAGAAGAAAAGAAAATCATGACGCTCTCCCGGGGGCGATACTTCGGACCAAAATGTCCGATGTCCGCTCTGATCTTCGATGATCAGCTTCACGGGAGATCCCGTCACAAATGTGGGTTGCATCGTTATTCGTGCTGCGTGCCATTGACACAGTATGATACGGCTCCATAACTCCATCCCGTACGGAGTATATACCATGATAATCTGTACAAGCACCTGCTGTTTATTGATACAGATTCAAGGGCGAACCAACCAGCCAAAAACTAAGAAACTGACCATTCAGCCATTATAGCATTGTGGCACCTTGTCGACGTGACGTCAATACGGGATCATCTCCACGACAGAGCCGCTGCAAGTTATTCATCCATCCTTACGCTGACGTCGTTGTATAGCGCTATAGCAACTGAGAAACGGAGCCCGTCTCTAATAAGCGGAACCAGGGAAAGAAACGTCCGGAGTCCGTAACGGACTGGTAGGTACTTAGGTAGGTCACTGGTAGGTATATAAGAAGGACAACCTTGGAAGGCAGTATCCGCACCTGGTACACAGTAAGCTGCCTACCTCAACTGTATGACTTATACACACATACACATACACACACACACACACATACGTCCTTCGTGAAACCCGCGAATCGCCTCATCACCACCAATATATACCACCACAAAAACCAATACCTAGAATAAATTACCAAGGACACCGGAATAAGTCACAGTTATCCGCTGTGAGAAACTTGGAAATGGACCCCTCAAATTGGGCAAACCGCCACGAGCAACTCGGTGTCGGTGATAACAAACCCACCAAGCTGAATCCTGGAGAGCCCCGAGAATTCGGCGACGACACTTTGGATACAGTCCCGAACCCACAGAAAGCTGTTGACGGCAGCGACGATATCCACGATCCAGGCACCCCAGGGTCATCGTCCATCAAGCATGCCGGCAACGACGCCAAATGGGACACGGTGGCTGGCACAGAAATCGGTGACCCAAACGGTAGGATCCCTACCGCCCGGCACACCCACGAGCAACTGGCCACTGCCAGGAATGACGAGCTGGCCATTGCTGCCTCCAAGGTTGCACCAGGGCCTTCGAGGAGCGGCTATGGAGATGTTACCCCCGGATCATCGACAACGGTCCGCAAACATCGAAACAGCAACTATGCACCAGGTTACGAAGAGGCCGCCCAGGCAGTACACTACAGATCGTATGAGGCTTCTGGCCATCACCCGAACCTTCTGTCTCATGAGCCTGTCACTCCCTTGACCGAGGTGCCACCTGATCTGGACGACCATCGGAGTATTGAAAAGGGCATTGTTCCGCCAACCCAGCGTTAGAAGAGGGAACCAGGACCGGACGCTTATCGCGATTGCATTCAGGAAGCTATAGGATCGCCTGCATGGGATTACGGCGCTGGGGAGTTGATCCGCGGAAAGACTAACGCGGGCATCGCAAAGTTGGCCGGTGAAAATTTGGTACAGGAATATGAGCAGGAGACTGCGAGACGGACTCAAAGGGAGACGGTCAATAAGCGGATCGAGCGGGCACCACTTCGGCCCAGGAAATATGGCAGCAAGGAAGGATAAGAGGCGTGGCAAGAAGAACGCTTTGAAATTAAGACTTCAGGAGCGAGGACGTCCACGGGTATTGGAAGCCTTGGGGAGACTAGTGCTACTGGTAACATACAAGTAGCTCAATCTTTTACAGTAGTCAAATTATGGCATTGTCGAAGTCAATGTGTTATGGGTCATGAAAGAACACCAATTCGGTTCTAATTCCCTCTTGTAGGCTCATTCACATTCTGATATGTGAGTATATTCCGAGCCTTTCACCGTCCGATGACCTCCCTCTGTTATATTATAGTTCACTGTTATGCTCAGGCATGGCTGATTTGTGTAGGTATAGATTGATAGTTCCTCTCAGGGCCTGATCAACAACCCAATGGCCACCAGCTCGCAATCCTGCATTCGGTTGATATTATGTACTCCGTCACACAATTGGGATACTAGGAACCCATCAAAGCATCTCACCAACACTGGAAGAAAGCTCGGGGGCCGTCTCGCCAAACTTCAAAAGCTTGAGGCCCCCTTTGAAGACGTCACATGGATTGGCCCGCTCTGATATTGATACAGTGATAAAAAAAAGCTTACAAGCCCGCAATGGCCTGAAGATGTGTGCACTTGAGCGCACTCTGGCTGCGTTTGCAGGAAGACTCAAGCAATTCAGGATAACTGGGGGGGGGTTGTAGATAGCAGGCCTATGCCTACCGGATTACTCTGGTTGGCCACATGTAATATTTTCAACAGAGCAGACAATCCGCATGTCGGAGAATTCAAATTGTACCGTGTTGGGACTGATGTGGTCTCATCGTCGTGACAACTGGTGCATGACTGAGGTATTACGAGGCAGAAATGAAGGGTTGCCTGGTGAATCGGGACAAGCCCCTAGGAAACTTATGATCCAAGGGTTATAAGACCAGATAGATACGGATACGGATGCGGATGTGGACTTCGGCTGTCTTCCCGAGAATCAAGACATCAAGATTTGATGGATTGATGGCAGTGCCGATCTCCAGGATGAGTGGATGGGGCTGAAAGTCTTAGGGTCAAACAAAGGGTCGCGCACCGTTGCGACACCTGGAGGGGACTTGCTGAGGATTGTAATTTTGATGACGACGATGAGGCCTGATGAGAGGCCCAGTGAGTGGCCCCGCAGGATGTGAGATGGAGAGGTCTCAAGGCCCCGACGTGTGGCTTGGTGTGACGTAGAATAGCTCGCATCGAATCTGTTCCAAATGACCATCTTCATCTGAAGTGTTGCAAGGCCACATCGTTATGTACATGGCGATAATTAATAATAATCTCTACGAAGTACCTCGGCAGGTATTCTTGCTTCACCCCCTCGATGTCAGGTGTCCAGGTCAGGGCATGGCATACGCAGTAGCAGTAACGGAAACCAGTAACAATGACAATGGCGATGACAATGACAATGACAATAGCAGTAATAGGCAGCACCTGATGAACAGGTGTCTGTCGTCCGTCCGAGTCTGCCCACTATCTCCTGACCACTAACATGTTCGGTCGTCCAGCCTTTCTTTTTCAGACCGTGATTACTCCCAGGCGTATGGGCGAAGGTAACCTTGGAAAGTCAAGGCTCGATCAATTTCATGGCTTGCAGCTAAGTTGATAGTCCCCCACAAACGAGACAACTCCTGAACAGCCAAGACGTTTTTGCTAGGACAGCTCGTGGAGTTTCGAAACGAAACCACCTCTCATGCATGGAGGAACTGCATACATGGTACCTAAGCTAGGTAGTGAAGCATGACTACCGACCAAAGTATCACGCTAAGAAGCCACCCATAGCAACGGCTCCGCCCTGAATGGAATCCCTGGACCCTTTGAAACCGCGGGTGGTGATGCAGGGGGGAGGGGGGTGGAACCTGGGCTGCCTTCCCCACCTTCAAATGTTCAACCTCAAGTGCTCCAAACCGCATACCCCTCCCAGCAACTGCTCCCAGCAACTGGGGCACCTCTACTATGTATATACAAGCTGGGAGGGGTGGGGGAAGGGGGAGAAGGGTTGTGGTGTTGGTGTTAGTGTTGGCCAGCACAGACCTCGGGACCAGAGCACACATCCAGAGTACCTAATTGTACAATAACTTCAGTACTTGGCAACCAAGATGTCGCTGAGAATGGTACACTATGTAGCAGACGAAGATAGCAAGCTGAAGGACAGTCGGAGTCTGATATGCTGTAGGTATACAATTTGGGAGGTTTGAAGTGATCGTGGAATAAACATGTATCTAGTGTACATATGATGAATACGAATATAATTGGGTACTTTGGTTACTGAGTCGTCCTGTGTTCCAAGGTTCCAAGGTTGATGATTGGAGGTGATGAATCAATATGGAGATGCATCGGGATGCTTCAGAACGAGCACTGGAGCACACAAAACTTGGTTTTAATGCGTACTGCCAGAATGGCAGAATAGGCGTGCCCCAGAAACCCGGGAATTGGGAAGTGGGAAATGATATATGGTCGATAGATATATTACCGACACGAACGATCAATTCATTTCGGACATTTCGGAGTGAGTGGGTGTGTGACACGAACAGTGGCGGACTGGCAATGGGCATGTCTGTTCGGCCACGTGCTAGAGTGGAAACAATGCGGAACATGCGTGGACCTGTGACTGGTCGGGCACATCCTTTTAATTTAAATGTCATGGTCGATCCCCCCGAGAGGGAGACAAGAAGAGAGTACCCAGGTGTGTATTGAAAGCACATACCCAGTGTGGGTACTTGTGATATACAATACTGTAGAATCCACGCCGATTATTGGTGATGATGATGTTGTTGTTGTTGTTGTTGTTGTTGTTAGTGATGATGCATGTGGTGAATGGAAATGATGGTAGTGGTAATTCACAGTCCGTTGCAGATGAATATAGATAGGTACTTGAGTAAATAAAGAAACGGTGAAGAAACCTTGGAACATACTTAGTAAGGCTGAAAAGGGTGCTATAGCATCGATATCAAATCGAGGGATCGTCCACGGACTAGAAGTATATTTGATTGATTGGCTATAAGGATCAGTTGGGAAGAGGCACATCATGCATAATGCGTATCTTATACACTACCTAGTGCCTACCTACACAAGGTATATGCGGTATGTACAAGTAGTACAGTGCAGTGCCTGGGTTGGGTAGGGTTGTACTCCGGTTGTCAGTGAAATTGACGCTATCTCGTGCAGATGAAGAGTCGCCGCATCAATTAATCAATCAATCACACCCTTCTCTTACCCGCCGACCTGTCTAGCCTACATTTCTAAGTTGGCCACTCAGAAAACATACCTACCTAGGTACCTAGGTAACCAATGTGAGTACCCGGGGAGGCATTGTACTATAGTACCACCAGTATGTAGTGTACACAACTACGGATGAACCCCGACGTCGATCCATGGCACTTTTCAAGGTTGATGGACGAGGAATGTTCTTGGTGTTCCTGGCCCACTCATATAGTTTGTTGATTTGATTTGATTTGATTTGGGTTGATTTGATTTGCCTTGCCACGGTTGTCAACTGCCCACAGGTGATGTGTGTGATGATGGAAGCCGTAAACTACCTAGGTACATACTTGCTGATTATCAATATGGGAACGTGTGAGGAGACTTGGGAGGCAAAAGAGAGGCAAAAGAGGCCATCTGTGCTGCCCAGGCCCAGGTCCCATTAGCACCCTCCAGGGCTCTGCCATCTGCCATCTGCCACCCAGGGCGTCTGGGCGTCAGGGCATCTTCCCAGCTCCCTCTGGCCTTTCCAAGGTTGCTATATTTACAGGGGGGGGGGCTGCCATATTTACAGGGGGGTGGCTGCCCTCCGTACCATGTATCACCCTCCAACTGCCCACTCCACTGGGGCTAACCTGGCAGGCCTAGCTACCTATCCATAGCTGCCCAGCAGCCCAGGCGGTACCTAGCTCTTGGATAGGTATCTAGGTACTTATAGGCTGGGGTAACCTGGTAGTTTTTGGCAGGTACTGAAGTACCTACCAGGATAGGCTTAGGCTGCCGATGCCAAAATGGGCAAGATGGTCCAATCAGAGTGCTCCGCCCCTTCCTTTCAGGGTTGTTGCCCGTTGGTTCCGCGCGACTGTCTCTCATTTGCATTTCAAGGTTGTCTGCAAGCACTTTGCCATCTGATGGTGTGGTGTGTCTGTGTGTGTGTTGTGTGTGTGTTGTGTGTGTGTGTACCTGTATGCGTGCCTATGCGTGTGCGCGTTGTTGTGTGTAACCCACCAGTCTCTCTCTCTCTCTCTCTCTTTCCCCCCAGTCTGTCTCTCATGTGTGCTGTGCAGTGCTGGTGTGGTGTGTCTTGCAGTGTGGCGCCTTTTTTTATGAACCTTCCAATTCCTTTCCCTCTTCCTTCTCCATCGCACACCCTCTTCGCAGCCTTCTATCCCTCTCTATTACCCACCCCTTTCCATCCTCTCCCTCTCTGTCTCTCTCACTCTCTCACTACTCTTTCTTTCCGACGTCTTCTCTCGTCTTGTCGCGTCGTCGTCGTCGCCGTCGCCGTTGTCGCTGCTCGTGGTCATCATTTATTCATTCGGAATCCATTCAAAAGGACAAGACAAAAGCATCATCATCTCGTCTCGTCTCCCAAATATCTCTTCTCTCCCTGCCGACGGATTACATGTACAATTTGAACTTTCCCATCCCATACCCAAAAAGAAAGAAAGAAACAAAGATACCCAGACAACGAATAAGCACTTGAGCCAACCAAAAAATACATCTATCCATCTATCCGCCTCAGCATTCAAATCTCCGACCGATCGCAACGAGTGGGCTTTCTTGAAGAAGTCCCAACTCAGACCAAAACCATCTTTAATTAATCACTGTATACATTGTTCAATACGCTCGGCATCGTCTTCATTTCTTCAATTTTTGTTATCTCGGTCCAATTTTTTCTTTCTCTTTTACCATCAATATCATTCATCTACGAAATAATCTCTCCCCCACCAAAACTGCAACTACTTCGAAATACAGTCACAAGACAGACACCCTAGACGACAGTCAGTCTCTTCGTTTCTGCCCCATCCCAACGAAAGCAGCAACTGTGATTCACACGCGAGAAAGAGAGGGGCTAGAGTCAAGCCATCTCTGGAAGAGGAAGAGAGTGGATTAATTGGACCTCGACGGTGCTCCATACTCTACCCTACCTGGTTTAGTGGCACGGATACGGGAACGACTCGGCCATCGAATCCATCGAATCGAATTGTGTCGTGTCGTGTCGTGTCAATCGACGGGACCCGCCTTTGTTGGACTTGAGCTTGACTAGACACACTTTCACTGGACCTTGAAGGCGCTGTTGTTACCTGCTTAGACTTGCTGCAACTGCTGCTGGCTAGACCTTGCTCCAACTGCTGCAGGCACAAAACAAAGGAAAGGGATCTCCCTCCCACCACCAGGCCACGCCGACCAAACTCTCGACGAAAGACCTTGGCCTTGACCTTGACCTTGACCTTTCCCTTCTTCTCATTCTCCTCTATTCCGTCCATCTTCTTCTTTCCCTTCTCTACCTTACTCCTCTTGAGGAACCGAGAGAAAGAACGAGTAGCGGTTCGAAACTCCCCCCTTTTTTCGACAAAGAGCCATCCGAATCGAACCGGCTTTTGAGGGACCTCTCGTGTGCGTGTGTGTGTGTGTGCAGTTAGCCAGCCAACCTTGGAACCTCGGAACCTTTTCAAAAGCTTGTTCACCCAGCTCAGTGTCAACTGAACTGTCAACTGGTGCTGGTGTTACCGCTATCCTCACCCACCTATACATACACCCAACCACACCCACACAGCCCACCACCCTATCCCAGTGCTGCCCCATCCATCCATCCATCCATCCATCCACCCGGTCTCCTGGTGTGTGTCCGTCTTTCTGTTCGCCCACTTTTATTTCCCTGGGAGCCGCTGCAAACTTTGTGCGCTTGCCCGTTTCTGCACGCACCACGCAATACAGTTGGCTGGCACAGCAAAAAAAGCACAGAAGAAAGAAAAGACCACAAAAGGAGCCGCCCTTTTTCTTGTCCCTGGTCAACGCAACGCAACGCAACGCAACGTCCGTCCTCAAACTGCTGCCAACTGCCAACTGCCAAACCGCCGCTTCGTCCGGTTTTTTTCGCCCTTTCAACACCGCAACTGCCTTCCTCTTTTCGCCTTTCGCCTTTCCACCGGGAGCAATTGAGCATCGCGACTGCTTCGTTTGCCATCATCCTTTTTGGTTTACATCACTTTAATCACGCCCTGTCCTTCTTACAAAAGCTATCTTCTGTCTTTTTGTCCTCACACCGACGACCGACGAACCGATAGACTTTCAAGGGGGAAAAAATCCCGGCTCTTAATTCCAACATCGCAATTCACCCACAAACAAAACCGCCCGCTTCTGAATCCTCTACTCAGCATCTCTTCACTTCTCGGTCAAGTCACCCACCCTTTATTCTTGGGGTCTGATTCTTCTTTCTGGCCCGCCGACTACCGATACCGCATCGTTTCTGCGACATTTTCACCAATAGACAGAGTCTTCAGGGCTCAGGAACCCTTTCACGCATTGAATTAATCGACATTCACAACTGCCCCGACCGACCTGGGCGCACAGTACCCTTCTCACCAGTCATCTGTTTGGTTGTCATTTTCACAGCTCAACGCCTCCGGATTTACCTCCTCCCCGTTCCTCGACCGATCGTCTCGTCGAACACAACACTCCCTCGACCATCCCACAATCCCACCCCCCCTTTTCTCCCGAGCTAAAGACACTGGAGGTCTTTGCTACAATTACAATGGCTCAACAAAATTTTCCCTCTGCCAACGTCTTCTCCATGCAGTCTTCGGGCCTCGCCTCGCGGCGAGGTGGACAGACCATCAAGCCTCTCTCCGTCGAGGCTTTGAAGTCCCCCGTTGACCCCAAAGAGAACACCGTGCCTACCCCAAGGACGAGCCGCGGTCACCTTCTCGCTGGACTCCGAACTGCCCCCAAGTCCGCCGCTGCTTCAACCTTCGCTGCCGCTGGATCCAACACCTGCCCGACGAACAAGGCTAGGAACAGGAACTCAATGTATGGCATCCAGGAGAGCATGCTGAACAATGGACCCAAGACTTCTATGCCTCAGTTTGGTTCTACTGCGCCGCAGGGGTACAACAACAACAACACTACCACCACTACCACCACCAACAACAACGGCAACAACAACAACACGATGGGCTATGGGCAGCAGCCTTACACTGCGGAACAGATCCTGGCCCCCCCTGAGATCCACATTGACGAACAGACTGCCGAGAGCCAGATGGATCCGGATCTGTACGCCCGCCTGGTCCAGCAAAACCTGCAGCTTGCCCAGCAGCGCCAGATGCTGCAACAGCAGCTCTACGACCTCACTCAGGCCCAGCAGCAGCTGAGTTCCATGAACCTCAATGGACAGCAGCAGGCTTATCTGTACCAACAGCAGCAATTGCAACAGTTGCAACAGCAGGCCCTGAACATGCAGTCCATCGCCAGCCAGCAGCCTGCCATCTACACCTACGTCGACCCTGCCACCGGCCAACAGGCTTACTACATTGACACCAGCGCGCAATTGAACAACCAGTTCGCCGATCAGTCGCAGTTCAACAGCTTCTACCAGCAGCAGCAGCAACAGCAGGTGAATGCGGCCCCACGTCTGCAAGTCTCTCCCCCGGGAGAGGCTGTCCAGCCCGTCTTTCGCCACTCCACTCCCCCACGACGAAACGAGTCACCTCTCGTCGAGAACCCGGCCCCTCTGCCCCCGCCTTCGGCTAATGCCTTCCGCCGGGGACATAAGAAGTCATCCTCTCTGATGCTTTCTGGCCTCAATGCCAGCCTCAGCGCTGGCCAGGAACCGCCCAGGTCGGCTGGTCCCAAGACCGCCACTTTCCCGCCTACGCCCTTGACTGGAGGCTATGGGCCCGGTCAGGCGCGCGCCGGTGAGCACCCTATCCGTCAGCCACGTGGCCCTCCCTCCATCGAGGAGCTTAAGGCCAAGCCGACAGCCAACCATGAGGGCTCCAAGAACTTTGCCGCCCGGACCCGTCGTTCGGCCCTCAACAACCTTATGCGGGCTGGAATCGAGCGTCGCAAGGTGACGGGCACAGGGAGCAACGGATCAATCAGCCCCATTTCAGAGACGGCAGAGGAGGCTCAGGGCCCCCTCACCGACAACGAGTCGGAGTCTGGTCGATCTGGTTCTGGCAGCCTGAACGGCGAGGAGGTGGAGCCCAGCGTGCCCAGCTCCCGGACGAGCACTGGCAGCTGGGGTGCGATAGGATCGGACCGACCCAGCTCGCGACAGAAGGCTCGCAAGAGCGCCGACAGCGTCAGCAGTGGCTCCGGTGACGAGACGGCTAGCAATGGGAGTTTTGCCAGTGTTTTCAAGCGGACCGGCCGGCCTGGTCGGGCCGACAGCCCCGGCCAGAGGAAAACCGCCATGATGGTGCTATCGAACGCCGAAAAGCGCAAGAGCGGCGTCATGTTCGCCTGATTCCCTGACCGATTCCGACTCGACGATATAATACCGTCCTCCCCCAACAACACTCCTTCAGAATTTACGTAATGAACGATTATGGCCTCCATGATGGGCCCCCATGTCTCTCCTTTCGCGCAAAGACAACAAGAAGCTCGCTCCGGCAGAGAGTCCCGAGGTCGATCCTCCCTGTTGAGATGCCTGGGTGCAGACAGATCATGAAAATGAAATGGTGGATATGGACGGCAGAGACGAATATTTCTTAAAAGATCTTTCTCTTTTTTTCCCCCCCTCTCTTTCTCTTCCTCTTTTTACTCGCTTGCAGCATCCGTGCACCGGATACCAGGATTGGCCCTTTCGCGAAATCGGTTTTGGGCTCGCTTGACGCGTTCTTGGTGTTTGTCTGGTCTTTTGGTTTCGGCAAGGCGTCATGCCACCTCCTGATGCTTGGATGTGGCCAATTTTGATTCTATTCTTTCCGATCGTTTATGCATGGCTTTTGGGGAAGGAAGAGAGACAAACGTTGATGCAGAGGGGATACTCGGCAGTTGTGAAATAAACCAGTTCAAAGGCATATATCGATTACGCATGGCTGCTCCGGATATGCTACCTTGAGGACCCTGGGAAACCAGACCGGCATTGGTGGTGGATGAGTGCTGGAAAATGAGGTGTCATGGCGAGGGAAAAGGAGAAGCAAGGCTTGACCTTCCCACGTGTATCAGCCTCATCAGCATGCACAATGCAATGTTGTATCTAGGTAGAACTGCAGAATTCAAGGGCATGTCTTGAAGCAACTTTTGAGTCCATTACGTGATAAAGACGGTGTGTGACTCGGTGCTCGTGTTCCTGGAGATATCGAGAGTGGCTTGATTCCAACTAGAAGTTCTAAGGATGATATAACTGTTTGCACGGTATGTGTCACATGATTGATATCGCAGATAGCACCACATTAAGCTGGCATCTGCTATGTTCCTCTCGAGATGTATAATGCGTGCACTCAAAAGGGACTGAAAACAACCTTGGAACGACTTGAGACTCCACGAGTGGAGGACTGAGTGACTGACCGTACGCCTCTCCGTATACCCTAACCCTTGTGC
>LKEA01000074.1:60520-92771 GCA_003795315.1 Cytospora schulzeri
GCTAAAGCTCCCAGCAGTCAGTCAGCCATGGCATCACTTCAGCTTGAGATCTGCAACAAGTCAGATCCATAATAATAGTTGACATAGAGGAAGTTGATTGGTGCGCTGTCTGAGGACAGAATGGCAATCGCAAGGCTATCGCAAGGCAAGGCAATCGCAATACCATACGGATGTACAGTACTGTATGCACAGCAGTACCTAGCTAGGTACCTAGGTAGTGTGTGTACTATGTACTATGTACTATGTACTATGTAGACCATGTGCTGCTTGCAGATTGCTGCATGTGATTGAAGAGCAATGAATGATCAATGATGGATCAATTTACATATCATTTTATCACCCAAACAGAAACAAATACCACATTCCGTTCCGACCTACCAACCGACCAACCAGACACACCATATCTCTGTCTTGTCTCTCTCCCTTCATCCCTCGTTTGATTAGGTTACTGACTTTACCCTTGGGACTCCTATTGCCTACCTACACCATCCAGTCCAGTCCAGTCCAGTCCAGTCCAGTCCTTACCGACCCGAGATGAAACAATAATCCACAGAGAACATCCAACATCCATACTAAATAAACCCTTCAACACCAAACCACCATCAACCTTCATCACCATCACCATCACCATCACCATCACCACCACTGTCGCTACCTACCTCTATCACCAGATAAACGAGACTTCGAAATCGACTTCGACTCCGACTTCGACTTCGACTTCTTATCTCCTCAGGCCATTTCGTACCGCGCCCATCTTATGCACACGTGCAGCCCGGTCATCCACCACCACCACCACCACACACCCGACCATCCAACCAGCCGATCACACCCCCCACAGCCATCCAACCCAGGCGAGCCACTCCTATGATAAGCTGACGATAAACCCCCATCGCATCATCTCGTATCTCCTCTCCTCTCCTCTCCTCTCCTCTCCGCTCCTCTTCGCTCCCTCTTTTCGTTCACTTCAGCCTTGCTGCTCCAACGTTCCTTTCTTGAGGCAGTCAGACAGCCAGACAGCCAGACAGCCAGACAGCCAGACAGCCAGACAGCCAGACAGCCAGACAGCCAGACAGCCCTCCGTCGGCATCCTTCGATTCCCCGACGACATCGACATCGACATCGACATCGCAAATGCCCACCACAGCCATGGGAGATAAGTGGAAGAACCCCACACGGGACGAGACCCCTTCCGGAAAACCTCTCCTCCATAAAACCAAACACAAACACCGAGACTCGAACCTGCCCAACCTCGACGATTTTCACACTGACCGCGTTGACCGTGGCCGCTCCCAACACAACAACACCTATACTGGCATTCCCGAGCGACATGCCTCCCCTCTGCTATCCAACGCAGCTGCCCGTCCTGTCTCCTCCAGGCACAGTGACCATGCCCCCTCCGCTCTGGCCGCTACACACCACCATCCAGACTTCTCCTCGCGCCGAAGCACACTACGGAGTCGCTCTCCCGCTACGCATGCCCGCCTCGCCGCGCGAAAGAAATATACCTACGCCGCCGTCTTCCTCGTAGTCTCCCTGGTCTCCTTCTGCGTCCAGACCGAGCTGGCCGCCTATGTGCAGCACGATCTAGGATGGAACAAGGCCTACTGCATGCTCTACCTCACCCACGGCAGCTGGGCACTGCTCTGGCCCATACAGCTTCTTATACTACGCCTACAGAAGCGCGACGAGCCGTGGAGCGCATTCTGGAGACACCACCTCAAGGTCTGCCGGACCACGGCCCAGATGGTGGAGAACAGGACACTGGAGATAGACCATCTCCCCAAGAGTCGGAGCCCTGTCCGGTACATGATCACCACCGCAGCCTTCGTCACCAGCGCACTTACCGTGGCAGGCTTGAGCTGGTACATTGCCGTCGACATGACCACCCCCTCGGACTTGACTGCCATCTACAACTGCTCCGCCTTCTTCGCCTACGTCTTCTCCATCCCCCTCCTGCGGGAGCCCTTCCGCCTCGACAAGAGCTTCGCCGTCGTCATCGCCATCATCGGTGTGCTCATCGTCGCCTACGGAGACTCCAAGCCCCAGGGCGCCGATGCCGATGGCGCAGGCGACGACGCCAACAGCCGCTTCGCCGGCAACCTCATCATCGGCGTCGGCTCCATCCTCTACGGCCTGTACGAGGTGCTTTACAAGCGCTATGCCTGCCCTCCCGAGGGATGCCCTCCCAACCGGGGTGTCATATTTGCGAACCTCGTCGGCAGCTTGATCGGCTGCTTCACTCTTCTGGTGCTGTGGTTCCCCTTGCCGATACTGCACATCACCGGTATCGAGACCTTCGCCCTCCCCACGGGCACTACGGCCTGGTACCTCTTCCTCTCCGTCGTCATGAACGCCACCTTTGCGGGCTCCTTCCTGGTCCTCATCAGCCTGACGTCCCCCGTGCTGAGCTCCGTCGCCTCGCTGCTCACCATCTTCATCGTCGCCCTGAGCGACTGGCTACTGACCGGCCAGCCCCTTAGTTTTGCCGCTATCGTCGGCGGCACCATGATCATCGTGGCCTTTACCATGCTCTCTGTCTTCACGTGGCGGGAGATGCAGGAGGAGGAGCGGAAGAAGAGCGTCGAATTTGACGAGGCGGACATTGTCCCTGACCATGACGGGGATGAGAGCGACAAGGCTAGTCTGCTGAGTAGCCATGACGATTAGGAACAAACTCGTTCCGTCTGTGTCGGCTGTCCCCCTGAAGCATATGCGGGTTCGGAGGCATCGGGTGATAAGGAAACTGGCGTTTGGGGCATGGGAACAAACGAGAAAAGGACATGACACAAATTTTCGACTAGAAGGGTTCATAACAGAGCGTGTCGCATTGTCATCCTTTGGGATGGGTGGCTGCATTGGATAAGGCCAGGATGAGGGAGGTTATGGACTTCCTAGTTTGTTGCTTTTATTACGTACGGAGGTGATACCCCCATTGCATATAGAATAGAGGGAGGTTATCATCATATGGCGTCTTGAACTCTGGGAGTCTGGCGCATGAGAATTTCCGGTGCGAAGCACATCGCCTGCCCCTATATATCTGGCGAGATGATAATTTCGGAATCATGGGTTTTGTTTTTTAATAATTCTCGTCTGTACCTCTTTCTACCGTAAACTACGTGCTCGATGTGATCCACTGGGGACCAGAGGTTTGGGTTTTGACAGTCGTAACAAGAACCGTGCAAAGAGGTCTTCTGTGTGCATGCACACTGAGATGCCATGTCCCAACATTCCGGATAACGTCGACGGGGAAAGGCAACATGACCAGGGCAAAACCTGCTGGCGTAAGCCAGTGTTCAAGACTCGTATCAACATTGTCAGCGACGAGAACACCAAAATACATACCAATCATACAGGTAACTGTGAAGCTTTGCACGGCAGCCAAAAGAAAAAGAGGACTCGTCTTTGCCTCCTCACTGCCGGGTTGTCGGTCACCATACACGCAAGTCTTCACAGATCACCAAACCAGACACCCTCATCAACATCACTCACTCCCTCCCAGGCTTCCCAAGGATAGAGTGGCCGGTCCTCCCACTCCACCTCATCAATCGCCAGGGCGTGCAGGACGAGGAGAGAATCGACGAACTCCTCCTAGGGGTTGGTGTTCTGGAGGTACAGCCATACGCTGCTGAGCGGTAGACGGGTGACGCCGGCGAAGGCAAAGCGGCGGAGTGCGCCTCGGCTGTGAGGATCACGGGGTTAGTGGGTTAGTGACTCTTACTCCAGTTTTATATATCGCTGCTTTGAGGGAGAGACCGGTAAGTAAATATGCCTTGCTCCCAGTCTTCTCGAGATGAATGACAGGTGGTGGTGTGTTACACTTTGGGTCAATAGAAAATTGAAAATAATAAAACGTCGAGGTTCATAGGGAGGTCTGGGAAGAAAAGGAGCAGAAATGCGCGAGAGGGCGGATATGGAGACTTACAAGAACACCGAACCCGGTTCGTTAACCACGCCATCATCCTCGTTATAGCCATGGAACGGTGGCATCATGGTCGAGTGATGCCCTCCCTTGTTCGCCTCATCAAATCTCTTATCCTCTTCGCCAGGCTGCCTCTTAATGAAGACACCCTCCCTCTCGACCCGCCACTCGGCGCCAAACTGACGGACGTACTCAACAGCCATGTCCCAGCTTTCGCGGTCTGCTGCGTCGCCCGACTCGAACTCTTGTAGTTGTCTCCAATTTCCTGCGGAAGAAGAGCTGTCGAACAACTTGGGCATGATCTTTGCGTAGCTCGTGTTTCGCTCGGCCCATAGATCGCTAGTGAAGTTCTCTGGTTAGCAAATTTCTAAGCAGCCAATCAATTGTCCCTTCCCTCGGGTTTCCTGAGACATATACCAAGGATCGTGGAGTCTTCTGGAACCGTGCCTTGTGAGCCTACAAACAAACCCGAGGCACTCTATATACATGTGTGTGTGTATGTGTGTGTGTGTGTGTGTACAACTCAAGGCGCGAATAGTACTGACTCCATGTCGAGGTGCTGCATCTCCCTCTTGTCATTCAAGATGTCATTCCGAGGCACCAGCTGAACGAATAAACGGTCGATGGGCGGGAGATTCTGTACGAGGGTGTTGAAGTGGCTTGACAGCGGGAAGATGCCGACGTAGGCAAGGTCGCGGATGGACGGGGGTATGAGTGACTCGTTGTTGGGGAATTCTTCGGCTCCGAGGAGGGCGCCGAGCATAGATGGTGGGCGTTTGTGGAAGTATTCGTAGGTTTTGTAGACGCGGGTGGAGGAGCCTTCGTTCAACAACAGGGCATTCCAGGGTCTGATGGTGAAGAGGGCACAGGGGACGCGCCTAGACGCACGGGAAGAAGGAGGTGCTGAGGCGGAGGCGGAGGCTGAGGCTGAGGACAATGCGGTTTCGGCTTCGATGGTATCGGTTTGCGGGTCGAATTGGGTATCCGCGCGTGGATTCGACTTTCGACTGGGTCGAGATAGAGAAAGAATATGGTGGGATTGGTCGAAACTCCATTCGTCGCCGAGGAAAAGCATCCTGGCGAGCAGTGATGCCAGCATGCGAGGCGAGGCGACGAGTGTGAAGCGCAAAGGGTCGATGACAGCGAATATCAAGTCCCAAAACCAATTGCTGTCCTCGTTAAACACCATATCCCTCTCCGCTCCAGCACGGGTCATTGGGCCCAATGGATCGGGACTGTAGGCGTAGTAGCCACTGCCATCTCCCTGACGGTATAATGCCGCGTCGCCGTGGGCTGTCCTCCCCCGTGGGTTCTTAACAACGACGAGAGTCAGTGTGTTGATGTAGGGGGTCAAGTTGTTGACTTGAACAAAGGATCGGAGCGGTATGGCGTCGGGGTCGGACTTGGACTGCTCGATCTGCATCAAGTCGAAGCGGTCCAGGTACCAGACGAGGTGGCGGAAGAGGAGGGGCAGGACAATGGCGCGCCACTGCTTGCTGACGAGAGAGAGGTTTTTGAGGTATTGCGACGATATTTCTGGGTTCTTGAGCATGTGGGCATGAGGTTGGTCGTGAAGCCTCAAGTCAGAGGGCGAGGGAGTGTCGAGGAAGCTGAAGATGTGCGACAGCATCTCGGTCGGGAGGGAGGTGATGGTGATGGTGGTGGTAGCCATGGCCACGGCTCCTGGGGATTCTGGCTGCATGTTGGATATGGTATTGTAAAATAGGGACAGTAAACTGGTAAGATTGGGTGACAGTATTGTTACATGGTGCTGTTCATTAGGATTTGTTGCAGGAGGTCAAGGAACCTACTTAGGTAGGTAGTTGTAGGTAGTTATGGATACCTAAGTAGTGACAGAGTGATGTGTATGGACGGATGTGGATGATATTGGGTTAGGTAAGTAAGTACCTAAGTACCTTGGTGCCCACCAAAACGGTATCGTTATCTCGACGTCAGCGCTTTCTCTCCGTGCGCCTGTTCGTGCATGTGCACAGTACATATACGGAATTTAGTGCGACCAAGTGGGGCTTCAAAAACGGTTCCTGCCGTGCAACATCAATCCAGTCTGAGTTGGGGTCCACATCAATGCAGTTCAATGTTTTCAAAAGGCGGGGGAGGGGCCAAAAGTGGGGATAAAGAGGGGTCAACTGCACATGTGGTTAGGGGTTCAAGATCAATTGATGTCAATATTGGGCTTGCATTGGAGCACGGGGGAGGGAGGAGGGGTTTTCGTTACCTACTAAGTACCCTAGGGTACTTGGGGTAACTTGGAATCCTTCTTTCTCTACACCACGACACAGACCTGCAACCTTTGAAGTCATGCTCAATATCTCAACTCATATCATGTCTAATAATTATATAAAATGTATGGACATGACAAGGAATGACTGACTGACTGCCCATATGAGGTTCCTTCCTGCAGTGGACTGTACTATATATATACCTAGGTATAAATATATGGCACAACCTTGGAACCTAAGTAGGTAGTAAGTACATGCTTGCCATCGTGATACCCAAAATCCTCTTGATACCGTAAATTGGCTATCTCCCGGCCTCGCTATCCTGGCCCTTTTGGGAAGTCGACACGGAAATCGACACGGAAGTCGACATGGAAGTCCGTCAGTAACTTGGTCGAACCAACTGACAGGGCTCGTATTTACTACGTACATACCAGCCGAGTAGCATTTGCTCCTCCTCAACTTCCCACTCACTTCTTGGTATCGCGTCAACTCGCTGGATGTATCGCCTCATCCCAACCCCGCTGCACTATCACCAATTATCGACGTCTTCCTTCAATGTTCGCCCGGACATTGTGGGGCATGGTCATCCGGCACAACCTTGGAAGTATATACCCTCGTGCTTACCGAGGACATGTACTTGGTTCGCTTCCGCCATGTGCCATTCATTGCAAGGCTTGCCCCACAGCACCATCTTGACGACGCTCAAGTGCTCATACTGCAATAGTATGGTGCTGTATAATCCACGGTCCGTTAAAGTACTGCCGACCTGCTTGTTTTGCTAGGAAGGGAAGTCCGTGACGTAGAACCGAGGCATCAGACGCACCCATGGCCTTCATACCATTCCAATATAAAACCCTTTTATTGCCTGTCCTTGCCTGCATGTGTGGCCGAGTATTCCATGACCTTCTCCCTTCCTGGCCGACCTCTCACGCTCGTGTCTGGCTTATTCCTACCTTGGTGCATGTTGAATAAACACAGGTGACCAATGTTTTGTCAACATGGTCGCAAGGAAGAGCCACCAGCGTCCTCCCTTCAGGGCTGAACACCTCGGCTCACTCCTTCGTCCCCAAAACCTCGTGGACAAGCGTGTTGCTCTCGATAACGAAAAGGCCGTCGTCATTGCCAACGATGAAGAACTCCACTCTATCGAGAACTCTGCCGTTGACGACATCGTAAGGCTCCAGCTAGACTTGGGTTTCCATGCTGTCAATGATGGTGAATACCGCCGTCATCAGTTCTGGGGCACCTTCTTCCCAGCCCTGGATGGTATGGAGGAGATCCAGGATCCACCCTTAGACATGTTTCGTCTTTATGTACCGGACCTGGCTGCTTTCAGTAAGCTTGGCTTCCCTCCTGTTCTTCCTCTCCCTCTTCCCAACCCTCTGGCTGGTTCTGAGCTGACAGCTTTCTTCAGCTGAGGCCGGCCATAAGCCAGGCGAGTCCGTCGTATGTGTGGGAAAGATTAGGCATGTCGGTAGCACCTACATCGACCAGTGGAACTACCTGAAGCAGCTTCTCCCATCCGAGTACGTCAAGGAGGCGAAACTCACCCTCCCTGCTCCCGAGTGGTACCACCTGCGCTACCAGACGGGCAGGGCGTACCCTAAGGATGTCTACGCCAACGACGAGGAGTATTTTGCCGACATTGCCAAGGCATACCGAGCTGAATTGCAGAGTCTCTACAACGCGGGCTGTCGCAATCTTACCATCGACGACCCCAACCTTGCATGTAAGGCCTTTTCTTTTACAACCTTGACCGAGAAAGGGAGCTAACATGCTCCAGACTTCTGCTCCGAGAAGATGCTCCAAGGCTTCAAGGAGGCAGGCGAGGACTCCGAGGCCCTTCTCGACAGCTATATCAAGCTGTACAACGACTGTCTCGCCCAGCGTCCCGATGACCTGCATGTCGGCCTTCACCTTTGCCGCGGCAACTTCGCCTACAGCCGTCATTTCAGCGAGGGCGGCTACGACCGGATCGCATCCAAGCTATTCAACGAGATCAACGTCGACACGTACTTCCTCGAGTACGACACCGCCCGCTCCGGTGGCTTCGGACCCCTCAGAGAACTCCCGCCGTACAAGAACGTCATCTTGGGGGTCATCACAAGTAAGTTCCCCGAGCTAGAGGATCTGGAGAAGATCAAGGGAAGGGTGCTCCAAGCGGCGGACTTTGTGGCCAAGGGTGCTGGGCAGACCAGGGACGAAGCGCTTCAGAGGATTGGGGTGAGTCCGCAGTGTGGGTTCGCCAGTCATCATCTGGGGAATAGTGTCACGAGGGAGGATATGATCAACAAGTTGAAGCTGGTGAGGAAGTTGGCCGACTCGATCTGGCCTGGGGAGCCATAAAATTCTCGGCACCCCCTATCTTTCATGGGCCACAAGTTACCATTTTCTGCCCGGATAAGATTTACTTGAATCGTTTCTTTTCTCCTATCAATGTTTCAAAGGCGTCGCAAATACACGTGTAGATCGCACAAAGTGATCTTAATTGAAGCCTTAAAGGTGCAATTGAACTGTCATCCCAGTTCAATTTCATGAAACTCGGTGTATATTTGTCCCAGTCCAGTGTTGATCCTCTCTCATTACTAACATTAAGTATACTTTAGGGGTATCGTGCAGCTGTAAAACCATTGTAGGCACATGCATATACTCGAAATAATTGTCCTCCTCTCACACTGCAGGCGTCCTATCCGTCATAAGTCGTGTGTATATGCTCGCAAATACTCATAGAACCTGGGGTTATCGCTTCCGTCGCGCGTGCCTCGAGGAAGTCGTGGAACTTCCTGTCTCAACGCATGTGCAAATGCAATATAGTGTCTCAATCAAACACTTCCCCTGCTCCACTTACTCCTGGCCCTGATTCTCTTGCCATATATATAAAAGACAAATGGCACAGGTATCAACAAGCAAGCAAAGCCCGCGAAAATGCTCTGGCCCGGTCCCACTCCAAGGTTATGATACAGCGGTCTGATGGCCAAGGGGAAGCCCGCGGCAAAGACGCTCCTGAGAAAGGTGTTGGCGGCGACGGCACTGGCAGCGTACATCTTGAACGTGTCGACCAGATAGTTCAAGGCCGCCTGGAAGATGGTGTTGAATCCGCATCCCATCAGAAACAACCCAATGACGGGTACTATCCAGGGGGCTTGCTCCGGCTCGGCAGTCCACGCCGTGATGAACTGCCCACCGGCAAAGAGGAGACTCCCGAGCATCATGGGAGGCAGTCTCTTCTCCGGCACCGCCCTCTGGCCAGCTGCCTCGTAGGCCTTGTTGTAGGATATCTGGTTGAGCGTGTTCAGTCCAGCACCAGCGAAGGTGCCCAGACAGATGGCCAGGAAGGGCAGCTCGCTTTCCAGGAGATTCCAACCCCTAATCTCGCCAAAGATATAGGGGACAGCACCCAGCTGCATGTACAGGATTCCGTAGCAGAAGGATGCGTAGAGCGCCATAAGGAAGCAGATGGGCGTGCAGAGAAGTTGGATGGGCCGGACCAGGAACTTCCGCGCCAGCTCGGAGATGGACACATCCCACTCCTCGAATTTGGTGTGGAGGGCCCAGTTGCCGGACTCGTGACGCAGGCGTCTGGCTTTGACGACGAGCAACACGGGCGGGTATGTCTCATCGATGAAGATGACGGCACACAGCAGCACCACAGACTGCAATATTCCCGTCAAATACTCGGTCCACCGCCACCCGAGATAAGGCACCTGCACCACAGCCGCAGACACGATGGGGCCGACGGTAGGCCCGCCGACGACTGCCATTGCATATCCTGCCATGGCGATGCCCCTATATGCGGGGGAGAACAAGTCACCCAGGACACCACCGGTATTGGTCACAGGCGCAGAGGCGAAGAACGCCCCGAAAAAGCGCGTGATCATGATGGTCTGCAGGTCCCTAGCCGTAGCTGTAGCAAAGGAGAAGCAGATTCCGATGAACATGGGCGTGAGGACGGCGGCTCGGCGGCCGTAGACCTCGGATAGGGGGGCCCAAAGAAGGGGACCTAGGCCAAAGCCCAGAAGGAAGATTGTGGTGCCTAGGGTGGCCACTTGGGTGCTGATGTGGAAACTCTCTGCAATCTGGGAAGTGCCTGCAGAGTATGCCGACGACGCCCAGGTCGCGGACATCGTGACCAAGGCGTAGAGGAACGTGGTCAAGACCTTCTTTCTCGTGGGCCAGTTCATGGGCCGGTAAGGGTCATCTGGGCCATCGAAGTCGACGAGGTCGGCTTCGGAGGTCTTCTTGTGGACTAGAGGGTGAGTGAACTCGCGAACCAGTGGCCTGGATCGTATCCGCGAGAGAACTGTCTCTCGACGGGATATTGTGCGGTGAAGTGACAATCCACTAGTGGTGGCAGCAAGACCTGCACCAGCGCCAGCGCCTGCACCTGCACCTGCACCTGCACCTGCACCTGCACCGGTCAAACTCTCTGTTCTGCTCTTGGAGCGGCGAGACCAGGTTGGTCGCATCTCCAGGGTGCAGGGACGGTGGCCATCGTGGTGGTGGTCCTTGTCACTGGAGTCGTCACATTCCTCATCGTCCTCGGTATCGTGAGAGTGGTCACTCTCCGAGTCTGAAATGTGCAGGCGGGGTCCAGATTCGATGTCCTCATCTGGTCGTGGATGGTAGTGGTGTGGATCGTGGGAGTGATGATGATGATGATGGTGATGATGACGATGTGCTCGAGGTTGTGTTTGAGAATTCGCCAAGTTATCTGTGTTGGATTTTTCTGAGGACGGAAATGGTTTCTCCCCTGACGATGTGAGATGGTCGTCATTGAGTGGTGGTTTCTCCTCCATGATGTTGACTGGAAATGATTCCAATTGAAATCTTAGAAAGCCTGTATTGTATGGAATCCGTCGGGTTGTACATGTGTATGCACAGTGTAGTCTCCCAGGCCAAGAGGACCAAACAATTGTTTCAGTTCAGTTCAAGTCGGAAAAGGTAAATGGGATTGTACAATTTGACAGTGACGATGACGGTAAAAGTGGCAATAAACCGACTCAAGAAAACACCACCAGGTCTGGTCCCGTCTTTATTTACACAAAAAGTTAAAAAAGATCAAAAGGAGAAGGAAAAGAAGAAGGGAGAAAACCCTTTCACGAATCGCGGTGAGTGGCCGAGAGAAGTGAATGGATTTTATCGAATTGTTTCAATGTTTTTACGGAAATGCGGCAACATCTGAACTTTGCGTGACATCACCAGACCGTTTATTATGTATAGTTATCTGTAAACCACTTTTGCCATAGGTGAAGTAAACTACCTACAGTAGGTTACCTAGGTAGGTACTCATCAGGGTACTGATCACTGAGTGTCCTGTCCTGATAGCCCTGACAAGTAAGTACAGCAAGTACCTGACTCCTACCATACTTACCTAGGTACTGGAGCAATTGTTCAGCATTGCCCGTGTCATTCGCGCTTTGGGGTCAATAGCGAGCGACTTCTGGTAGCAGTGGCCAAAAGGGGACGGACGGACAGCCAGAACGGAATGGAGTAAAAAGGTGCCTGGGTGCCAGTAAAAATGAAGGAAAAAAAAGGTATTCGGCATATTTGATACGAGAATTATCGCCGACTCGGAACCGACGTATCCGCAACGACCCCACCAAAGGCAGTAACTTTTGAGGTGAGTGGCTTCTTTTCTCCTGCTTTTCTCCTGCTTTTCTCCTGCTTTTCTCCTCATACACAGTAGACAAGCCCAGATGTCCCGAGTTCTCATCCGGGTCCTTGTTCCGGGTCCTACATAAACGGCCGCACCGCTTGTTTCTACCCCTAAGTTTGACACACTTAGGTCTATTGTGGTGTGGTGCTGTGTCTGCTCATACAACATGTCCTTTCCATTGCTCAGCATACCTACTACCTACTTAGTCTCAGGTAGTTACTGCGTACATATATCTGTATGAGCATGGTTCGGCACCGTGATTCAAAAGCCGATCAACCTTGCACATGTGAAAAGCCCCAGGTGCTCCAGACTCGGACCCGATTTCCTCTGACCGAGTGCCGACTTTTGGACCTGGTTTAGGTACCTACTAAGTAAATAGTCAAGTCTGCCAAGTACAAGAGAAGTATCTACACTATGTACGGAACATGTACGGAATATGTAGAAATAGACAGACCACCTGGACACCTGCAGAGCGGAGATACGACTGTTGAAGATTTAGACCCGAGCACCCAGTGCCAGAATGTTGAAATACGTACATATGTACACTTCGGGACTTGCCGACATCTGGAACGCTTCTAGACCTGACCTCGGCGACCTAGGGAGACTCTCTTTCTCACTCTCTCAGTCTCTCAGTCTTTCACTCTCTCTGACCTCTGTGTAATCCGTATATACGACATCCCTCTTGAGATTTAAGGACTGCCCACCCTGGGGCACATGCATAGCCAACCATACTATCAGACTGTCGGCCCATTTATTCCATGGGCTATCACTTGAGCAGTTCCAACCTTCAACATTGGGAAGTTGCATCGTGTAATGGAATCCCAATTACCACCACGTGCGACAAGTGTCCACGAAAAGATGGCTTGTTAATTGACAGCTGAGACAGCTGAGACAGCACCACGGCCCGTTGTCGTCGTGTTACCCTCCCAAGATGAAGAGGAAGCAACCACCCTTCTTCGCAGGAGATGTGGCTTGCCACCAAGCACCGCTGATTCGTCAAATCGCAGCCCTGTCCGTCTCCAGCAACTCTTGGCTTTGGCTTTGGCTGTGGCTTAAGTGCTTCGGCTTATTATCAACCTCGAACCCGACCACATGTGAGCATCCATGGCTCTCGGGGTGGGGTGGTGTGCTTGCCAAACGTCTAGCTCAGGGCACATCCTGCCTGCCCTGCCTCTATTCGTCGGTGGCAAGCGAGAAGGAGGCAAAGTTATCCATCATATTTGACTTGCTACCAACCTTGGCAAGGGATCTGCCTTCAGCTGTGATGTATAATCAAGGATCAAGATTAGCGACCCTGCTTAACCCTGAACAGCAAGCTGATCTGCGGAGCCGGCCGCATGGCCCAACCAACCCCTGGCCGCCTGGTTGGAGGTTTGCAGGTGGAGGTTGGTGGGTTGGTACTGTGACAGCACCAGTTATCAGTCACCAACCCGTATATGCCTCCTCCGCCTTTGCCTCTGAATTGAATTGATGCAAGTGGTGAATGAAAGACAAGGAGGATCCAAAACTTGCGTACAGGTAACAGACTCGGCAGCACCTAAGTACCTTTCGACTTCCCTTTGTTTCCGTCTTCCTTCAGTATCGACATGTCCCTGCATGAGTTCAAGGACCTTGGGGATGATGTTTTACTCTATGAACCCTGCATCAAGCTTGACGGCGAACACCATCACTGTCATGACGTTCCCAGGACAGGGGCAGGTTCGCCTAGTCTCATCATCATCTGTACGTGGCTCGGTGGAGCAACAAGCAAGCGAATCCAGAGATATACACGGCGATATCACAACATCTGGCCCACTTCCAGCATACTCTTGATACGGACCAAGCTAGCCGACTATCTCACTCGGAGTGAAAAGTCCCTCTACCGAAAATTGCGCCCGGCACATCGCGAGATCAGACGAATTGCCATCGACACGAGCTCGGATCCTACCAACCCCAAGCCCACCGCCATTGACGACGGCGGTATCCTCCTCCATATCTTCTCACAGGGCGGTACCAACATAGCAGCCCACCTACTCACCTCCCTGAACAGCACAATGAGATTTCTGGGTCGCGATACCCCCTTCCCCCTGAGACAGATCGTGCTCGACAGTTGTCCCGGAGATCCAGATATCAAAAGCACTTACACAGCGGGTGCACACTCTATACCAAGAGCCCATCCACTGCGGCCCCTGGGCTGTGCTATGCTGTATGTCGTGACTGTTGGAATTGCAGGTCTGGAAGCCGCGGGGCTCAGGATACCACTTGCCAAGATCATGCGAGCGCAGCTCAATGACCCAGTCATATTCTCACCGAGAGCGGCCAGACTGTACTTGACGTCGAGAGCCGACGAGATTGTGCATACTAGGCATGTTGAGACACATGTACAGGAGGCTGCTTCCAAGGGGCTGAAGACGGATATGCTGGTCTTTGAGAGGGCAGGACACTGTTCCCTCATGTTGGAGGACGAGGCCGCCTATTGGAATGCAATCATGATGTGTTGGGAAAGGAGTGGGCTTTCCCAAGCAGCAGAGACTCTTCAAACAGGCAGTGTGACCTCCCGGGTCGATACTGGCGGGCGGAGTCGGCTCTAAGTTCGAACAGCGGGTGTTGGACAGCGCAAGTGGGGAGAGGCCACAATGTGACAGTTCGAACGGCGTTGGGGCATAAAAGAGAAAAGGGCTTCATACACATTTCATTGACTAGGTATAACGGTGTGACATGGTCCAACTTGGACATTCGTTCTGGTTTGCACGACTCGAGAGCTCTCAGAAATTACACTCGGCTCCGCTAGCCGTGAGGAAGTCAAAGTCTACCCCCTCCTCCGCCTGGTTCACGTGTCGCTCATACAAACCTCTATACCCTCTTGTCGGCTTTCTCTTCACCTCAGCTGGCCCACGACTTTCCTTCCTCCCATCAAGCCTCTCCAGCCTCTCCGCTACCCTAGACGAGATGTCCTCATCACTCAGCCCAACCTCCAGTCTCCTGCTCTCAACGTCACAGATGATAATATCACCATCCCTCACCACCCCCAATACGCTCTCCGGGAGCGCCGCCTCCGGGCTTATATGCAGTACTATACTCCCGCCCGCAGTCCCTGACATCCGCCCATCACTCAACCTCAACATGTCCTTGACGCCCTTCTCTGCCAATTTCCGCGGTATGGGGATGAGACCCGCCTCCGGCATGCCCGGATTAAGAAAGCCAATAGGCCCGATGCCCTGCAGAACCAGCACACTGTTCTCGTCTACGTCCAACTCGGGGTCATCAATCCGTGCTGCTAGGTCCGCCGGCCCGGCAAATACGACCGCCCTTCCGCGGTGGGAGAGGAGGTGGCGATATTTACTCGCGCTGGCTTTTATGACTGCGCCATTAGGGGCGAGGTTTCCGCGTAGAACGACGAGTGATGAGGATGGATAGAGTGGGTTGTCCAGTGGCCGGATGATCTGTTGGGAGAAGGGGAAGGTTTTGAAGGGCGTTGAGTCCAACAACTCTCCCATCGTCTGACCCGTGATGGTCATTGCTTCGAGGTTTAACAGTGGCCGGAGCGTGTGGAGCAGTGCTAGCATGCCTCCCGCGTTGTGCAAGTCGGTCATATAGTTATCACCGCTAGGCTTCAGGTCGACGAGCAAGGGCGTTTTTCGGCCTATATCATCCATCGTCTGGAGGGTGATTTTCCCTGCCACGACCGGGAGTCGGTTTGCGATGGCCAGGAGGTGCACGACGCCGTTCGTTGAGCCCCCGATGGCTTGCAGGACGGTGATGGCATTGTGAAAGGATGCTTCGCTCAGGATATCAGCGAGACCAAGGGCCGTCTTGGACTTGTCACTGACGGACGAAGCCGCGGCGACAGCGTTCTTCCCCGTCTCCTCCGCGACACGCAGCCGGGCGCTTGAGACAGCCGGTGCGGTCGCACCACCCTTCGGGCTGATCAGACCCAAAGCAGACGTGATACACGCCATTGTCGATGCGGTGCCCATGACGCCGCAGGTCCCGGCTGTAGGTGCGAGTTCCTCGTTGAGCTCTGAAATGGCCTCTATGTTGATCTCGCTGCCCCGATAGGCGGCCCAGTTGTTTCTGCAGTCGGTGCAGGCGCCGATCCGTTGTCCCCTAGAGTTTCCGGGCATCATTGGCCCTGTGATCAAGGGAAGGACAGGTTTCCCAGAGGATATTCCGCCCATTATCTGCGCCGGAACTGTCTTGTCACAGCCTAGACGCTCGTCAGTTATATACATAATTAGTTGACTAGAATTGTATGGACTGAGGACGGAACCACCATAGAATTGGTGTATTTCCAATTATAATCAACGGCGAATGGGGGTTTGTCCTACCTCCTATAACGATACACGCATCCACAGGTTGCGCCTTGATCATCTCCTCGGTATCCATACTCATCAAGTTCCTCAAGAACATGCTAGTCGGGGTCGAGAAACTTTCATGGATGCTAATCGTGGGAAAGTCCAATGCTAGGCCTCCATTCAACTGCACGCCCCTCTTCGCCGCCTCGATGAGCTGAGGCACATTTGCATGGCAGGGGTTGAAGGCGGAATAGGTGTTGATGATGCCGACGATGGGACGGGACAGGGCATCTTCGCTATATCCGAGGGCTTTGATGAAGACCTTGCGCAGGAAGAGGGCAAAGTGAGGATCTCCGTAGTTAGGGAGGCCTTGGCGCATGCCACGAAGAGGTTGGATCGGCCGGGTGAGGTTGTAGTCGGCGAGGTGGGAAGGTATGGGATCAACTTCGAGTTCTTTATTGGGCTGACCGTCGTTGTAACCGCTTGACGGTAGCACTGTTTCTTGATCGTCCTTGTTCATTTTGTCCATTGAGAGTGAGTTGGCGTGTTAACGATAATTATAGGTAGAGATCTTCAAACCTGGGATGATATTTGTTCACATACATGTACCAAGGAGGTTAACACAAAGACGTTACGACATTGTCATGATAATGTGGAAATACGTCGCTAGTGATTGGTCGCTTTCAAGGTTGCAGAGTTGACGTGCTTGGGGAGGTTGCCGGGATATGTTCTTCGGCATTTTCAACTCTGCTCTTGTTGTCACCCAGGCGTTCCAAGGTTGCGGATCCAAGTCAACCTTGGAACGGTTCCGCGCAAGTCCAGATCAAACTCCCCTATAAGTAGCTAATGTTATAATGACTAGGACTTGCTGATGGGAAATGCCAAAATGGGTATGATCAGTATTTTATTGAGTTCTGGTAACTACTTAAATAGATACATATGTAACTGAGGAACTTACACGACACGAATTCTTCAATTATTCCAGTGGTCTTACTCCGGCCACCTTTGCCTCCTCATTCAAAGTCTTGATTTCAGACCTTGCATACGGAATCCCTGAGTCGAGCCTCTTCTCCCTTTGAAGAATCTCGATCTCTCCTGGGAAGTAGATGCAGTCAATATCAGCCATCTTCTCCGAGCCCACTACTCGTTGGTATAGATAATTCATCCGGTTCCTGAACTCCTCACCACTCATAAAGAGATCCGGCTTCATAGCAATAATGAAATGCCCAACATCGGCAGGCCTCGACGGATCATACGGACCTGTAACATGGCCCGCGTATGCAGATCCTGAGAAGACTCCTGAGAAGACATCCATCATGATGGCCAACGCCGAGCCTTTCGGTCCTCCCATGGGTAGCATCACACCACCGTCCAACGCCTTGGCTGGATCTGTGGTACGTCCTCCTTCCTTATCCAGCGCCCAATCATCGGGGATCGTGTCTCCCCTCCTTAAAGCCTTATGGATCTTGCCTCTCGCTGCAACTGACGGGGCCATATCCAGGATGAAAGGGATCGGCTCTCCAGGCGCCCCGCATGCAATTGGACTCACTCCCAGAAGCTGCTCCTTTCCTCCCCAAGCAGGCAGTGCAGGTGAGCTGTTGGTGAAGACGAGAGACATCATGCCCGCGTCGAGGGCTTGCTGCACCACCCATGCCGACATGCCGAAATGATTGCTGCGCTTGCAAGCCACCATGCCAATACCGAACGTCTGCGCCATACCGACCGCAGCTGCCATGGCTTTCTTGGCCACTACGGCACCGAATGCATTATGCCCGTCTACATGTGCGACCACGGGCGTGACTTGCTCCAGTGTTGGTTGGGCTTTGGGGTCTAGGACGCCCTGTCGTACGCGCTTGATGTAGGAGGGAAGACGGTTGATACCGTGGGACTCGACACCGCGCAGGTCTGCGGAGACGAGATTGTCGGCGACAGTAGCAGCGTCTTCTGGAGATACGCCGTTGGCCTCGAGTAAACGCTGCGTGAAACTCAAGGCTGTTTCCCGTGGGACATGAACGTAATCAGTCTGTTGTGATGACATTTCTGGCTGGGCTACGCTGCGAGAGACTTGCGTGCGTACGTGCGATACTTCTGTTTTCGCTTCTGTGCCAGCTTGGTATTTGTCCTGTATCTTCCTGATATACTTCCAGAGGTGATACTCAGTCTGGTCAACCTTGAGTCGAAGTTGAGTAGTTTACGATCCAATGGATGGATCCATGGATACAAGCGGGGGTCAAGCAGGCAAAGGGGGGGGGTTAAATAGCATCTAGAAATCAGGGTTAGGAGTGGTGGGCGAATATGTACACACCAACTCAAGATTTCCCAGCTCACCGATCCAGGAGTCAAGAGATCTTCCCCGGCGGAACGGGATCGGAAGTTTCACGGCAGCAGTTTACCGGAGAAGATCGGGGCTTTGTGGGTTCCAAAGCAGTTCAATGTTGTTGGTTGGGATGATGATGATCAGGAAGAGCGGTTATCCGGTTCAAGCACATGTGCACCTGAGGTTACGTCACGACTTATCACACTTGGCCTTACAAATATTCATGTATATCAAATCAAAGCATATAATTAACTGCCAAGGTGCCATATACAAGGTTGCTCGTTGTTTCGATCCTACATTTAAATACTTAAGTATATAAGTAATATTATCTCAATAGTACAACAACAGCAACAACAACTTAATCAAGTCCAACATACTCCAAAGTTAAACCATCGCCAACAAGCAATGTCGGACCCCAATTCACCCCATATCAAGACCCGAGACGGTCCCTCCTGGGGCCTCTATCAGCGAGAGAACTTTTGGACACTCAATGATGGCCAGGTACCTCCATTCAATACTCGTGTGTAGATTTGCCCTGGGCCCCCTTCACTCTGTTGCCACATTGTGTACTTCTCATGTCCAGGTGGCTGACATCTTGCCCAGACCCAGCCCATCTCGAGGACCTCGCCAAGCAGAAGCTGACACAGAATGGATGGTAAGTATTGGTCCTAATCAAATACTACTCAAGAATCATCTATGGAGCAACACCGAAAAGTTCTTGTCCGAATCGAACCAACACTCAATGCTCTCGCAGGTACTACGCCTCATCCAATGCTGGCCTCTCACACACCCACCTCGCCAACCGTCAGGCCTTCTTCCGTCACAAGATTGTGCCCAAGCAGCTCGTCGATACCAACGATCGCTCAATGCGCACCACCATTTTTGGCCATCAAGTATCAGCACCAATTGGCATCGCCCCCATCGGTATCAACAAGATTTACCACCCTCAAGGCGAAATCCCCGTGGCCAAGGTCGCCGGAGAGCTCGGCATTCCCTATTGCCTGTCCACCGCGGGTTCGTGTCCTATTGAGGACGTTGCAGCTTCCAACGACACTGGACGTAAGGCCACACAGGAGAGGAATGATCCTCCGGCGGAAAAGATCCCCCCAGGCCCACGGTTCTTCCAGCTGTACATGCCCCACGACGATGAGTTGACCGTCTCATTGCTCACTCGGGCCTATAATTCTGGCTTCATGGCGTGCATTCTTACGACAGATACCTGGCAGCTTGGCTGGCGTCACGACGACGTCGCCACGTCCAACTATGCATTCTACCGTGGCATTGGTGCCGACATGGGCTTAACGGATCCTGTGTTCCAAAGACGTCTGAAAGATCGCGGGATTGACCCCAAGAAGCAGCCCGAAGAAGCCGGCGCCTTGTGGATTGATAACGTCTGGCACGGGCGCGCATGGTCATGGGAAAAGGCTGTCTGGGCAAGACAGAAGTGGCAAGAGATCAGTGGAGGGAAGCCATTCCTCATCAAGGGCATTCAGCGGGTCGAGGACGCCCAGAAGGCTGCGGACCTGGGCTTTGAGGGCATCGTGGTGAGCAACCACGCGGGAAGGCAGGTCGATGGCGCGATTAGCAGTCTGGACGCCCTGGAGAATATCGCGGGGAAGGTTGGGAACAGGAAGGACTTCGTCATCACGTATGATAGCGGGATCCGCGGGGCTGCCGACGTCGTGAAGGCCCTTGCGCTAGGTGCGAGGTTTATCTTTGTTGGAAGGCTTTGGATCTGGGGGCTGAGTATCATGGGGGAGACTGGAGTGAGGCACGTACTGAAGGGTTTATTGGCCGACTTGGACATCTTGATGAACACTGCGGGATTGAGAAGTATCGATGAGATCGATAAAGGGTTGCTCGAGTCTCTGCCAAAGGCATATGGCCTTATCGCGGAGAAGAGCAAGCTATGACAATGTCGGCCTGGTGTGTTAAAATATCGATCAAATGACTGCTATTCTGCTCATCACTAGTATGGGACTGGTCAAAGACCCGGTTTCATTCCATTGTCTCGTTTCCTTTTGGAAGCCAGGACGAATGCAACACCAACGTGCATATCTTCTCCACGGTCTCATCCCACCTAGGTGACCAGCCATCCAGCATATAACCAAAGCATGAGTGCAATAGACGGCCTTGATCTGTGGAAAGTGTCGACATTACCCTCTGATGTTAATGACTACTGCGCCCCCTTGGCATTCTTCGCTTCCGTCTCACGCCTGGCCTGGGCTTGGGCAAGAGGTGGTGGGCTGCCAAACGTGATCATGTATATAAAGGCACTGTGATATGCCGCCTCGGTTTTGTAAGGTATTTCTTCAACGCCAACTTCATCGGAATATCGATTCAATGACAATTTGTCACCACAGTCGTATTTCGTGCAGTGCAGCCATTTGTGTCTTACACCCCTTGGATTTTGAAATGAGGCTCCATTCATTACCCACGTCGCGTTGGGTGCCGTCACTGTGATATGTACCCTACCTAGGGTACGTTCACTTGTTAATCAAATCAGGTATGATATGCTATTGAGAGTCTGCTAATTAGAAATTGTTTACTCGCTTGGTTTCGAGGTCTACTGTGGATCGACCTGCTCAAGTCGGAGACCGGGGGGTTGGAAGTGGTATAAATAAGGGAGGGCATAACAAATGAACTTGCTTTGCTAATCACTGTGTGGATGTGCATGTTGCTTACAATCACTCTGAATATTCCGCTCGGGCGGTTACTGCGGCAAACATGAGTTACGATGGTCCACTGAGTTTATGCATGCTGGTAACACTGGGCTTATGGTTTGGTTGGGGCAGGTATTAGTCCAGTCCCAAGCCATCCCAATCTGATTATTTTTAATTCCCTCACCCTATCATGATATATCTGAACTACGTACAGGCTTCGATACCTTCTCCCCCTCATCCCTTTCTTTATTCTGGGTCATTGACTTGCAATGTAATGCTCTATATACTCGACCAGGGCGAGTCTTCAACCTCGCAGTATGCACGTGAGGCTCAAGTGCTACGAAGGCCCGATCTCTAGGAACCTGGGAACGGTTCCGAATTCAAGACCCACCCCCAATGGCTATCTGATACCGAGGGAGTGGATGGAACTAATACTAGTACTGCTACACAGTGCACTGTATAGTGCTCCACAAGGCTGACTTGGTTGGGATGGGTTACGTTCGGTACGGAATGGAGGGATTGCCGCCGGAGCCCGGGAGGTTTGATGGGCGCTTCCAAGGTTGAAATCTCTGCCGTACTAGGAACTGGGTTCCTATGAGACTCCAGTTTGGGTCTGACCAGGTTCCGGGAGTTTGGGTCAACTGTGGGCAAGTTGAAGTCATGTTGAGATTCCATTGGCATGAGTTGGTCCTCCCCCTGCATGTGGCGCAGCTGTCAGGGACAGGAGGAGAGAACTAGGGCGGCTACGCGTTGGACTCAACAAATACAACGCCAGCACGTTGTTTTCTAACCTTGTCTCGAGACTGACAGCGCAACCTTGCATGAGGAAGGCCCCTGTAAAGTGGTTTAAGCTTATGTGGTTATTGGGCCATATCCTGGACCAAGTGCTGCAACCCTGCCGCCAGGGGACCGCGGGCCGCTCTTTTGGCCGCATTACCGGCTCCAGCCAGGGCAACCTCGGGACCACCTGAAGCCATTCGCAACTCGTACCGGTGTACCTAGTATGAACATTTACCTAATCTTCTCTCGAACTTATGTCTAGTCCTATGTTGATGATTGCCATGATACTTGCGGCGAGTTGAGGCGCCTAATCTTACTCACCGCAACTGACCAGATTGGAGTCGTCGCGTCGAACCATCTAGCATCGCTGGTAACTACTGGCTATGATGTTTTCAATGCTCCGGAGAGGTGTCGTTCTGAAATCCATCAGGGCGCTTATCAACTATCTCACCGTCTATTGGCAAAAATAGTCTGGCCTCTCTTCTGTTCTACGGCGTGTCTCTTGGTGATTCGTCACTCCTCTAAGTCCGAGACAATGACATCGGACTCCTTGTAATATCGTGTTGGAAAATGTTCGGTTCGCATTGCAAGCTAACTCCAACATGAACCAGAAGACAAGGCCAATGGCAGACAGACAGTGACTTTGATATTGGATCGATAGGTCTATATAAGGTCCAGGCATTCCTCAGTTCCAAAATCGAAAGGAGACCTCATCCTTCTACATCAAGCAAATCCTTCCAACGTTTCCATCATATTACTCATCCACATCAACTCTCTTGCCAACCGAGCCAGGCCTTCGCCACTGAATCAAGACTCATTCTTCAAAGCACAATCTTCAAGATGGTTCAAGTCTCTACCATGATCATTGCTCTGCTCAGTATGTTCCCTGATCACCCCCTGAGCTCCTCACGGCCAAATCTGACTAGCTCCCAGCAGCAACATCGTCTGTGGTCAACGGAATCCCCTTCAATCTCAGTCATGGTCAATCGGTCCCGGTCAATCCGGAAACTGCCTCTGTTCTCATCGGAGCACCTTGCAAATACAATAAGAGTTGCACAACAAACCACTGTGGTGCAAAGAAGATTTGCGTACCGTGAAGCAGTTGGGTATAGTGTGTGGCTTGGGGGTGCGTGTTGTCCGCAAGATTGAATTAAAAGAGCGCGTGGGGCCTGATGATTGTGGTCTGATATTACAAGACTTTTTGGGGGAGACTTAAGGAGAGGGACGATTCCATGGATACATGTATGAATAGGTGTCTTGTTGGATGGGAAAGAAAGAGACATTGATACACGGCAAATAAACGTTGGACACACAACCAGTTAACCTACTCCGCCTGTTACGCGAGAACTGATAGCAGAAACCACAGACCAGAATAATGCGGACCAGGTTGGAAAGGTTGGACTGCGATTACTTGACTTGGTTGCCGCCTTGAGAGTTCACCCAAACAAGTGGTTGATAATATTGAATCAGCATCTGAGTAGGCAGGAAGGGCCAACGAGTTACTTCTTGGGACTGACAACAACGTTGACGTCCTGCCGGACCACAATACCGCCCTCCATGCCCAAATCAACATTGCTGTACTTGTTCGTTTGATGTGAGACGGTAGTCAACTCAAACTCTTCGTCGCCCCCACGCATCTGCTGGGAATTTTCATACTCCTGAAGTCGTGTCCACTGCCTCCCCGACTTACTTGTCGATATTCTCGAGGTAGCTGTGGCGGAGGCTTTGTAACATGCATCCTCCAGGGCTCTTCCCGATGACATGGCATTCCCTGACCTTTTTGACCTGTTTGTGCTTGTACGATCAAGCCAGAGACGGAAGAGGGGGGCGAAGGTTGGCAGGCAAGCGCACAGGATCCCCATGAATGGCTCGCAGCACGACCATATGAAGACTTCGCCCATGGCCCAGGTGACGTCTGTGCTGCTGGTAAGCAAGTCGCACGCAATAAGTCGCATGATTCCGGCTATACAGACACTATTAAATGTCAATACGCAGTTGCTACAAGTTTGTACCCGGTTCTGAACAATGAATTTTCTTTGATCGAAAGGGGCCGTGATCTGCCAACTCACAAAGCACCAAGTAGCAGGATGCCACATACAGCGATTTTCTTATTCAAAGGCATGTTAAGCTTAAAGACTGTGACTCCTCAGTTAACACATAATTATGCTACGAGCGAGGGGCGGGGGTGATCAACGTACTCGTAGGGAACGGAACCAGCAGGATCAGAATGTCGATGGCGGATGCGCAAATCCCATTGTATAGAAAGAACTTGGCATAATCGATCGAATGCCCCGGCTTGCTAGGGTCCGTATACTGCGTCCAGTAATAACTGATCGGTCGTACGCCAGACAGCCAGGCCATCACGACGGCAATTTCGTAGCCCACGACCAGAAACATGCAGACATTATGCGACCAAGTTGCCCCAAACAGTCGTCTATAATAGAGTAGAATTGATACCTTAGTCATGGTGACTGCGGTGGCGAAGATGAGGACGAAGGCGTAGGTGATTTGGAACACCTTGATGAACTCCTCGGTTGTGGTTGACCAGAGATGCTTGCCACCTCCATAATACACGCACGCCAGACAGCACGCGGCTGTCCCGACTGCAAACAACTGGGCGTATCTTCGTGAGTCTCGATGTCCGAGTACGATCCAGATGAAGACTTACAAGCGCAATGAATATAAAGTAGTCATCCTCTGCGATGCCCGCACCGCATTTGAGTCTAGCAATGACACGCATGACCACTGCCGACATGCCAATGATTGTCATAATTGCAACGGATGCGATGAGACTGCCTGCCTGATTCTGAGCCAGGTCAACGTTAGGGGGCGCTTCTCCCCAATCACCCGTGGATGCCATTCTTGCTTATTGAGCTCGAAGGTGGTTTGAGGTTGACGGAGCAAAAGCCTGGAGAAAGTTGAGAACACACAACAGCCAGCGTTATATAACCCAAAGCTCCTCTACTGCGATACAGTACTTGTGCAGTTTCAACGTTGGAACGCTAATCATCCCCAATAACTAATTATGATTACCCCAATAAGGTGTGCCACCTTGGGTATCAGTATGAAGTTACGGGAAGCAGGAATAAAGTAATCAAACCTCCTGAAAATACGAATCCTTCTGGCTCTGTTGTACGCGTAGGCCTTTGCCCACCTAATACGGGTATCACCCGCAAGGAATGTCAGAGCGTGGGTATCATCATTCCAAATACATGTGCCATCATACTCAATCCAGCCACTGGGCACGAAGAGTACACTTGGAGACCTTTTATTTCACCAGACAGTATCAAACTCTTCCATCCTGCACATTCGAAGACCCCTCCCTCCTGCTATGGAGAGATCGGATTCTGTACGCTATCAAGACATATTGCCAACCTTGTTGCACTCCTGAATATCGCTTCCGTTTTGGCACCAGGATTTGAATCCCCGGAATGGACCAACGGTGGAAGCAAAGATCATAACTGGGATCAAGACCGCTACTTTATAAATGAGCTCAGAGTGGCCGAATCTGCCGGGAGAATGTCATTTTAACGCCCGGAATACAGCTCGAGGGAGGTTGAACAACCCTGTGTAGGTGCTTTTTATTTAGTTAAGATTGGTCGGCAACATTGGTGAAGTCATTAGACATGTCCGCTGGGCATGGTGACACTTAGTAAGTAGTTCTTCATGGCTCTGGCGACAGTCAAGCCGGTATGTAGACCCCTAGGTGTTGTGTTGGTGAACTGTGACAAGTGACCTTTTACAAGATGATCAGCGTGAAGGATGCTGATAGTGGACCAATTCCTCACTGCCTCGCCTAATACCTAATCGTTGCCTGGTCACTACTTCCAAGGTTGTCGCCAAACTCCACACACTTCCTGCATAAACAACTAGCAGTTGCTCCGTATTTCATCCTCGAGCAGCCAACAGCAGCCAACATCACTTCGCAGTACACATACCTACATATGCGAACCCCTTTTTCCGATGGGGAGATTTGCACCGACTGCCACCCAAACAATTCCTTCTTCGGATGTGACTCGTCGTGATCAATATTGATGCACGGTGCAATCTCGAGTTATGTATGTACCACAGCGGAAATGTTCGGTCAATACCGATCCACCCTTGACATTACTGCTGAACCGCTCCCCATTGCATGTCAGGCATATTTTGGTCCGGAACTGCCAGTAGAGCGACAGTACGCCTAAAGGATAGGCTTACTGTACAACCTGAAAATAACGCAACTGGCAGCGCAAATGCAATGTTCCTGCTGGCTGGGTCAAGGGGATACCGACGAGTACGGGTTACATTGCCAGTTCCGAGGACGCGTTTCTCGATCTTCAAAGGATGCGAGGCGGGACCTGGATGTAATCCATGTACATCATTGATAGTTACATGCCTGGAATCTCTGCAAGATAAATCACCCGTCACTCATCTTTAAGATGGAGGCATCCGGCGTGAGCATGTTACATACTTCTCTCTCTTGATTGTGTCTGTATCTACTCGAACTCCTTCAAGCACCCGACTCACACCTGTCGCCCGAGAAACAATACTGCGTCCGGCTCTCCTGACTACCCGCGAAGATGTCAAACAATGCTCAAGCTTTCAGTGGCGTGCAGGATGGTCCTGGTAGGGAGCCACTTCTGTCTCAGCCCGCCTTCACTCCAACACGCAAGATGCGTGTCGTCTGCATAGGAGCTGGCATCTCGGGCTTGATGGTCGCCTGGAAAGTGCAGCACGGCTTCAAACTGGAAGACGAACTCGACCTGGCCATTTACGATCGCAACCCTGAGATCGGTGGCACGTGGTACGAGAACACCTACCCCGGTGCATCCTCGTAAGTCAACTCTAGCGTTCCTTAGAGACGACCTGGATGTGCCTTGTTGCTAACACAGGAGTAGTGATGTACCCGCACGTGAGTCTCCTCAACTGCAATGTAACTGGTGATAGTAGCTATATGTATGTATACTAACTTGAGCCCTTCAGATGTCTACGTCTTCCCCTTTGAAGGGAATCCGGATTGGACTTCTTTCTATGCCACGCAGCCTGAAATTCAGGCATATATCAAGAGGACGGCCAAGAAATGGGACCTCTGCAAATATGTGCAGCTCAAAACAACTATCCATGAAACAATCTGGGACGAGGAGTCTGGAAAATGGAAGATCTTGCTCGAACAGAATGGCCAGATGAAGCACGACGAAGCCGACTTCATAATCAATGGATCAGGATTCCTCAGGTAAGAGCCTTTGTGCTTCCTCATATGTCCTGACAGACCTTTCGACTGACTGATTGGCACAGCAAATGGAAGTGGCCTGATATCAAGGGAATCTGGGACTTCAAGGGTAAGCTCGTTCACAGCGCCCGCTGGGATAACGAGTACGACTGGGAAGGCAAGCGAGTTGCGGTCCTAGGGAATGGCAACTCGGGAATCCAGGTCGTTGCCAACATGCAGCCAAAGGTTGCGAGGATGGTTAACTACGTGGGTCGAGACATCACAACTCCAATGTTTGGAGATCTGCTGACCAATGCATGAACAGGTGCGGCAACCGACCTGGATCGCAAGGAACTTCCTAGACACCAAAGCTCCAGTCAATCAGAATTATAAATTCTCCGAGGAGCAGAAGCAGCAGTGGCGCGATGACCCTTCATCGTTTCTGGAGTACAGGAAAGAGCTCGAGCGATCGTAAGCATGAATACCGCTTCCCATGGACTCCTATGCCGCAGTCAACAGACCCAGCCCTGGAGCTAACGCTACAGCAGTATCAACGCAGTCTTCTACGCCATGATTGTTGGACACCCCATACAAAAGATGTACGAAGCCGATTGCAGGGCTCGCATGCTCGAGTCCATGCGAGATTCTACGGCTGAGTTCAGGGACCGAATGATCCCTAAATATCACGCAGGCTGTAGACGGATCACACCGGGTGATAACTACTTGGAAGCCCTCCAAGCCACAAACTCCCGACTATGCTGGGACCATATCGAGAGGTTCACCGAGAAGGGAATCCGGACGGTAACAGGAGAGGAAGAGGAATTCGACATGATAGTATGCGCCACTGGCTTCGACTCCACTTGGCTGCCGCAGTGGAAGCTGGTCGGACGCGACGGGGTGCGGCTGGAGGAGATATGGAAGGAGGACCCTCAGGCGTTCTTCGCGACACAGGTCGATGGCCTGCCTAATTACGGCATGATTAACGGGCCGAACTCCCCCGTCAGCCACGGCTCGGTGCCATCTACCATGTCGTGGACGTGCGACTACCTACTGCGGTGGATTATGCGCATGAACCGTGAAAATATCAAGACGGTGGCTGTCAAGAAGGAGGCCGTGGAGGACTTCAACGAGTACTCACAGGAGATGCTCAAGGGGACAGTCTGGTCTGATAACTGCCGAACTCGGTACAAGAACGGGCGTGATGGGGGACGCATCACGGGCGTTTACGCCGGCTCCATGGTGCACTTCAAAAACGGGCTGGAGCATGCGCTGCATCAGGGTGAACACTTCAATATCACTTGGCGGTCCAAGAACCGCTTCAAGTGCCTCGGTAACGGGAAAGCCGCGTCAGACGGAGATGGATACGGAGACGTTGCCCCTTACATGGATGATTTGGAGGCGTATCCGTCGCTGTGATCAAGTCGTCCCAGCTGGAACATAGATAGTACTGTACAATCAACATCCCATAATAATATTCATACTTTGGTACACGATGGACGAACTTTGGAATCTGTGGTACTTGAAAGCAGGCAGGTTGGGGAGTTAGTAGAGACTGTTCCAGACGAGGAGGTCAACCTTGGAGAGAGTCGGGGGTCGACTTACACCCCTCGATGTCCACCATATTGCATAGTACCCTACTTCGGTGTGCCTATTCTGGTCTAGACATGTGGGTGCACCCACTGGATGTCCAGCCCGGCAACGGTTTTCCGGAGTTAATCCACACTCAAGTCGGGGAAGAGGATCCTTAATGGACACCAGCCCACTGCGGTTGGCCGGCACTTGCTGGCCAATGTGATGATAACGGCAAGTTACAGACCAACAAAGGAAAGTCGATCGTGAGCTCGGCCACTCCCCGTAAGCAAGCCCCTCCATCCCGGACAATGGACCTACTTGCTCATGCCTGTTGGAACACAGAGCGTGATCGTTTCCCGGCGCCAGAGCCTTGCTACCCACACTGATGAATAGGCCTTTTGTTCCATGCAGACATGGCCGAGAAGCAAAGGTTGATGCCAATACTCTCCAGCTTCACGACGCTATATTCATCGACTTTTACCAAACGATCTGTCCTATTTGACATAGTTAGGTTGCGTGCTATAAATGATGTAATCGTGGTATTCATCTTAGATTGCGTCTTTATGAAGGTACGTATGCATATGTGCGAGGACTGGTCACATGCGCAGTTGTTGTTGGTTTCCTGACCTGCCACGCAACCTTGGGAACCATCAGCTCCGCTTCACCTTGAGTGCGTGACCACTTACGGAGCGCAATAAGAGGATGACGAGGAGCCTGGCTGCATGCGGAGAGTACCCTAGCTGCCCCGCTACTACCCCAGGGTTGGACCGAAGGAGGGGACATGTTACATGGTTCTCGCCAGGGATTACGAATTCCCCGAACTCAGGGCTTAAAGTAAATAAAAGGCTCCACATGCCCTGTCTTGGCTCTGTGGCTCTATCTCTCAATATCTGTCAGATCTCTTGGCTTTGGTCTCGGCAGACTCCACCGAATTCTTGGCAGTATCGTGAGGAAAGATGGCGACGACTGACACGGGCAATGTCTCGGACAAGCCTGAGCTTGACCAGCTCGAGAAGGGGGTTGGCTCTGATGGGGAAGACGCCATCGCACCCACCGAGGCAGAGAAGGCGGCCTACATTCGCAAGCTGGACTGGCATCTGATGCCAGTCATCTTCCTCATCTACATGCTTTCTGTCCTTGATCGATCGAACTTGGGCAATGCGCACGTCGCGGGGCTGGATGAAGGGATCGGACTGGTCGGCAACCAGTATAACATGCTAGGAACCGTCTTCTACATTGGATGTAAGTCACGCTACCCCTGGATCTGGTCTGTATAGTGTTTCAGGTCTTGTACTGACGACTGCCTTCTAAAATCTCAGATATCGTGTCCATGTGGACCGTCGTCGGCTGGAAACACTTCCCAGCTCACATCTGGTGCGCCTGCGTCGTCTTGGGCTGGTCCGCCCTCTCTTCCCTCCAAGCCTCCGTGCAAAACTACGCGGGACTCGTCGCCATCCGCTTTATCCTTGGCGTCTTTGAAGCGATGTATGCCGGTGTGCCCGTCTACCTGTCCTTTTTCTACCCAAAGAACAATGTTGGCTTCCGACAGGGCATTTTCATCTCCGGGTCGGCGCTGGCCAACGCGTATGGTGGCGCATTGGGCTCCGCCATCCTCCTCATCAAGAGTAAAGTGCCGTCCTGGAGGATCTTGTTCCTCATCGAGGGTTTGCCGACGATGCTTATGACAATTGTGGCATTCTTCATGTTGCCGGATAGTATTCGCGAAGCAAGATTCCTGACACAGAGAGAAAAAGACATCGCCGCATACTGCGTCAGTGAGGGACAGGTAGCCGACACCGAAGAAGGCCAGCACACTGGTGTTCGGCTCAAGGAGCTCCTTGCTGGCTTGAGAGATTGGCGCAGCTTTGTCACTGGGATCATATACTTCGGCTGCAATGTAAGTATGCAGGTGCCTCTTGCAAGTCCGGACTTCATGGCTGACCACATTCGACCACAGGTTTCATTCGCGTCTCTACCTCTTTTCGTACCAACCATCATAGCAGAAATCGGTGTCTTCTCCACCATCCAGTCCAACGGTCTTTCAGCACCTCCCTACCTCTTCTGCTTTTTTGTTATTCTAGCCATCAACTTCACCGCCGACAAACTGCACATCCGCGGGCCGTTCATCAGCGCCTTCGCCTTGATTGCCGCTGTGGGCTTTATCCTCCTGGCCACAACAACCGCCCCTGTGCCCCGGTATCTCGGCGTGTACCTCGCAATAATGATATTTGTCTGTGTCTCACTCATGATGGGCTGGGTGTCAAACATGCACAGCACTGAGAGTAAGAGGTCGGGCGGATGGACGGTTTTCCAGACCCTGGGACAGTGTGGCCCCTTGTTAGGGACGAACGTGTTCCCCGCGAGTGAGAAGCCGTTTTATATCAAAGGCAGCTGGATCTCAACGGCCTTTTGCTTGCTTGTGGCAGTAATGTCGGCGGGTTTAAGTCTCTCGCTCTGGAAGGAGAATAAGAGATTGGACAGGATGTTCGATGAGAATTTGGAGACTGAGACAGACGCGAGGGCGTCAAGAGGCTTCAGATATATCGTCTAGTGGGCCTGCATGGGCTGGCTTGGGACTGGGTCTGAAGACTTCATGAATCTGGGAGACCTCGAGTTCACTTGGAGAGTACAAGGGCAAACCAGGCGTCAATACATGTCCCGGTAGGAAAGGGGGAGAAGAGCAGCAGTCCCCGAGATCGCGTGAAGCGACATCCACTTGCAAGAGCCTATCCGACAAGTGACCGTCAGCATGAGAGAATAAAGTCCCAAAACCTTTGCGGTGGTCTAATTACCCCTTCACCGTGTGTAACGCTTTCTAATAGTCTCACCAAGTTCTTCGAGACTATCTATTTCTTTTACCAAGGCCATCTTTGCATTTTCCCCTAAGTATGGCACTGCCATTATCAAGGCTACGTCTCCGGGTGAAGGGGGTGTCAAGTGACAGCAATAGTCGGTACTTGGTACTGTAGGGGGCTATGCCCTGTAGCCCTTGAGTCCGTAAAGTCGATGGGTTCGCCAGTTGAAGAACGGACTATCAAACAGCTATCAAACAAAAGCTTGCATTAGTTCCTGCAGGTTGCTTGTGTAAGACCTTCAGCCGACCGTTCTCTTGTCGAATCGACACCCGTGCGAGCAATGCCAGAACTCACAAGAGGCTACTCCTAAGGGGCAGCAATGTGGTGCTTGGCCGCCCCTCAAAAAAAAATATCAAGTCATGATTAGGCTCAAGGAGACACACCAGGAAAAAAAGAATGGACGACCACGGGATCGAACCGTGTACCTCGTGCAATGTCGACTAATGCTAAGCACGCGCTCTACCATTTGAGCTAGACGCCCTTATGTTGAGACATCCTAGAATGTACTCGCTTGGAATTCGATGTATTGTGGGGTCTCATGTAGGTCGACATGCAGAAATTTTGCTATATCAGGAAGCTAGAGGTCGACAACAACCGTATTGTATATAGCTGGAGAGGCACACGAACTGACTAGATGGGGATACACGACTCAAGCATCGCGGAGAGTGGATACTCTTGGCTTCGGGACTCTGCACTTGATGTGTGGCGCCCTCCCACACCTCCGGTTGAGGATGCCGGTCTGGGATAAGCTGGATCCAAAAGTGGGTTCGGTGAGGGCAGGTCAGAC
>LKEA01000074.1:96905-124817 GCA_003795315.1 Cytospora schulzeri
GGGGGGTGTTGGTTTCTGTCCTCCTCCGCCGGTCGGTTTTTGATGAAATGGAACGCTGATCAAGGGATGTTGTTGATGCTGCTTACAAACATACAAACAAACAAAGGGATGAGGAGATAAGAGGATAAAGGGGGCCATCTGTCCAAAGTTGTCCAAAGTTGTCCAAAGTTGTCCAAAGTTGTCCAAAGTCAGGTTCCGAGTCAGATCCGATTACAAGTCCAGTCCACCGGAGTTTCAAAGCTTGACGGCAGTGGACGGGGCATTATTATTATACGGGGCCACCCCTCCTCTCCCCCCTCCTCCCCCCTCCTCTCCTCCCTACTAACTACATAAGTAAGCAAAAAGCTCGTCATCAACCAGAAGACCCTGACTAAGGAATTAGAATTAGAATTAGAATTGTTATATTGAGGAGTCAGTCAGCCGGACTCCGGAACACCTCCGCAAAATGTCGTGCCTACTTACTGTACTGTATTTACCTCCTACCAGTCCTACCTGATTACCTCTACGTGGACACTCTCCCAGACTACATACTACTTAGCCTCTAAGTAGATATCTAAGTCCAGTCAGACAGACCTCTTATCATCTCTACATTATATACCTAGGTATATATATATACATATACATATATACCTCCAACATCTGCCCGCCTCTTATACCTCCTCACTCACCACCCCATTCCACCTCCGGCCGGTCAAGGTTCGACGATCCGTAAGACGGAGCGTGCTTTCGCCCCACCGAACCGCACATTCCGATCTACGCACATGAAACTAGAATCGCGACCGCAACCACCGACTACAAACAAACACCAGCACAGACATCAAGGCGCTGTGCAGTAAACTTTATAGGTCGAGCAGACGCCAGATTCAGACCACAGGGAGTTGAGGCAAAACATACAATCACAATCCGATCATGCCTGGCATCCAAACTCCCACAGACTCCGGCATGGCTGGTCAATGGCGGGACCGGAACCACAACCACAACCACAACCACAACCACAACCACAATCACGATGCGGTTACCACCCTTCCGTCCTTCTACTCCCCAAGGACGACTCCCCACGATGGTGACAGCGATGTCGAGGTACCAGACGCCAACCTCGACGGCGAAGCGCCCGTGTCAGTGCCAGCGCCACCGAGCCAAAACCCCGCGACGTCGAACCTGGATCAAGACGAAGCATCGATAGCAGAACCACCGCCACCATCCCTCGTCAGCCCGTCCTTCACTCCTCCCTCAACACCAGGGGCTTCCACGCCGCCGATTTCCGTTTCCTCCATCACCGGCGCGCCCACCGCCCCTCCATCCACCTTACGGCCTGCGCGTGCCATACCTGTCGACTCCTCCCTCCCCGACGCGGCTTCTGGCTGCGGCACTAAGCGTCCTCGACTCGTCGAGCGCCTCCCCCAAGTCGAATGCATCGTGCGCGCGCGCATTCCCACTGTCGCCGGGACCGAGATGTTCCTTCACCTGTACACCAACGACGTCGACAACAAGGAGCATCTGGCCATTGTGTTTGGGGAGAACATCCGCAGTCAGAGCCTGGATGCGCCGAGGCCGGGCGAGACGGAGCATGACCGGATGGTAAGGGGTGCCTATGTCGGGCGCTTGTACCCGGGTCGGTCTACCAGCGGGATGACGGGCGGGCCTGTCGAGGAGAGGGGGGAGGAGGGGCCAAAGAGTTATGACGATATCCCCCTCGTCAGGATACACAGCGAGTGCTACACCGGTGAGACGGCATGGTCGGCACGGTGTGACTGTGGCGAGCAGCTTGACGAGGCGGCGCGCTTGATGTCTCTGCCGTCCAACAAAGCGGGTGGCATTATCATTTACCTGAGGCAGGAAGGACGGGGCATTGGGCTGGGAGAGAAGTTGAAGGCGTATAACCTGCAGGATCTGGGATCCGATACCGTCGAGGCGAACCTGTTACTCAGACACCCTGCTGATGCTAGGAGTTATGGCTTGGCGACTGCGATGCTGGCGGATTTGGGCCAACGCGACATTAAACTGTTGACGAATAACCCGGACAAGATCCGCGCGGTCGAGGGACCGAACAGGGAAGTCGTGGTGAGGGAGAGGGTGGAGATGGTGCCACTGAGTTGGAGAGGTCGTGGCGGGTTTAGGAGTAAGGAAGTGGAAGGGTATCTGAAGACCAAGGTACGTCGATCCCCCCGAATCTTTCTGGCCCTCGGGACCCCTTTGCTGACAGCGAGACACAGATCGAGAAGATGGGACACATGCTGGATATGGAGACGTTACCGCAGTGATAGGTGGAGGTACTCTTCGACCAAATATACTATGCGCTGGGAAAGGCCTGGCGAACTGTACATACATACATATCATAGAAATTCTGGTTCTTGGGAAGCCGCCCAGTACCAAATCAGAGAGAGATGGCAAATAAAACTCTTGGGTTGCAGCATGCCGTTGTAGACACCGTCACAGTCAACACCCGGCCACCATGTCAAAGTTACATTGGTCGCCCAGCACTTGAGGTACGTGTTTTCATACTTGACGGACCTCATCTTCACCACATGTAGTCCACCCGGGCAGTTCGCCTGTTTATGAATCCCCCGGACTTTCGCGCACCCTCAAACTTCCAGCTAATAGGCATCGTCTCCTCAAGTCATGTTGGCATTCGCCGCCCCTTACGTCTAACGGGTCGCTGTTGAACGGTACGTGCCAACTGACTGGAACGTTGTCACTACAGACTGTTTTGAGTGCTACTGGACAAATGTGCCTGATATGTAGACTTCAATGTTGATCCCCTACCAAGATACAGTAATCATGCCTGGTTGCTACTTGGTCTGCTCAGATATTTCGGCAACATGCAACATGTACCCCATGCTCTACAAGAGACACGAAGTGCATTATCATCTTCTCCTTGTACAACAGTATGGGGCATTCGGGGGCAGCAACAAGGCTGTTTCAACTCGGGTGCTTCGCTCGACCATGGCCAGTGACAGAGCTAGCTTTGGCTGCGTCTTCACCGCTAGGAATCAATGACTGTAATCTTGGAAGACAAACAACATGATATGAGCTGAGTGGTCCACATACCTTCGGCATCTGGGCAGGTCAACTGGTGGCACTGAACGTGACTCCCTGGAACATTGAACACAACCTGGGCAAGGAGGCGTGCCACATACACGTTTTGTTGTCACATTGAACAACATTGTGTGACAATGAAGACTGGTCAAGATTAGTTTGGTTGAGAGACATTGACGGAACTCCGCGTCCAGCGTCATGTACTCAGTACGTAAGTACTTAAGTAGGTATGAAATGATAAGCCTCCAAGCACTCCCATCCTTGCCTACCTAGGTAGGTTGATGCAGGTGGGCTTGGAGAACATTGTGCCCCCTCTCAGGTTCATGTATATATATCAATCAACCTTGCCTCTCCTCATCCCATTCCTCTATCCTTATCTCGCGGTTAGGTCCATCCGGATACATACATATGTGTATGCATGTATGTTATGCATATGTATGCAACTACTACATGTACTACATGAAAATGCAGCTCCCGGTGACTCTGGTAGCGTTCATTTTCTTACTCCATCCGATCACTGCTGATGGTAATTACTATGTCTCCGGTTATCATCGTCTAACATTCACTACATGCTCTTGCGGGATATGAGCTAACAAAAGGGCTGTCTGCGTATACATAGTCCTACTCCCTCGACGAAGTGGGTGTGTGATGTGTCCACAGGTCATGCCAACGTGTCCAGCCTGTCCTTCTAGCCAAGAATGCCAGGTTATCGAGCCGTTGGACTGTGGCGAATGTCCCAAGGCCCAATGCGCAGCGAGCTCGCCGGATGCAGCAACGCCTTCTACGACCAGCAGCGTGTGCACGAGCGTGACGAGTGGCGTAAAGTCGCTATCGACCACATCTACTATATCAACCGCATCAACCGCGACGGCATCCGAGATCAGTAATGTGGGAAGCACATCGACAAGTACAGCGACAAGTACAGCGACAAGTACAGCGAGTGCGTCGACATCATCACCCACGGCGAGTGAAGCGAGGAAAAGTACTACCGACCTATGCGGAGTGCTGCTCAAGGTTGCCTTTGGATTGATGGTGGCAGTCCTGAGATTGCAGTCTTACTGGTAGGATCCAAATATCTTCAGGCAATGATCAATTACATCAATTACATCGGGAGGGAGGAGAACACTTCCCGAGGTCAATATCGGGGAGCACTCGAGGCATGAGATGGAAACGACGATACATCCTTACGTACATGAGGACTGAGTTGTGATGATGACTGCCAGCACATGTGGTATTTTGTGTGACGAGATATGAGGTTTAACCTCTCTTAGTGACCTGGTTATCCTCTTGTAGCTTTATAAATATGACATCGATATTCTGTTGTTCCGAGCATTGAAGTTGTGGAAGGAATTCATACCCCATCACTCCCCCTTCCTCCCCCTGACGCTCTGACATAAACCCTAACCCTTCCCTCCGATATTGACGTGCCCCGCGCCTTACCCTCTTTACTTCTTTGCCTGCTTCTTTACAGAACTGCGCCATGTCGACGCGGCGCTGTAACCTTTCCCGACGCGTCTGCAGCTCAGCAGGCCCAATAAACTGACTGATTGACTGACTGACTGTTTGCTTGAATGCCTGGTTGGCTGATTTTACAGTTCACCACTTGGGGGATAGCATCATTCCCTTTTCTTTCTCCCAGTGTTTCTTGTTATGTCACGATCGCCCTCTTTCTTCGTCTGCAATATACCATATGTCTACTACAGTCTCGAATGATCTCGATTACACAGTAACTGATCCAATCGCCTTACTACACGTCCAAACGCGACTGTGCACACCACGTCGAATGTCCCCCGCGACGACGCCATCGTCCATGATTGCATACAATTCCAAAGATACCAGCACAAAAGAAAAAGACGGCCGATCACAACAAAGACACAGACGGCAAAGGACACGGCAAGGATGGACAAGAACCTGCGCCTCCGTCTGGTAGTCTGCCGCAATGGCCTGCCAGACACCAGGATCCTCTTCAACGTCCCTTTAGCCCACGATCCCACCATCGCAAACCTCGTTGAACTCGTCAATGACACTGTCCCGCTCGAGACAGAAGAATGGGGCCTGGAAGACTACGCCGTCGAGCTGCATGACAAGGACGGCAATGCCTATGAGTGTTTGCACTTCCAGCCTGTCGCCAGTGTTCTAGACAAGGACGACGAGATCTTCATCAGACCGCTCCTAACCAACGACCTGAAGAAGCGTCGACTAAGTGGGAGGATCCAGATCGCACACGGTGGCCAGCATCTTGTTGATGGAGTCCCATACGGCCGCCCCCGTCTCAGGGTCCCGAGAGGCCGGCCTGCTGTGTACATTGCCCCACGAAAGCGTCGCCGATTAACCTACGACGGTGGATTTGACCAAGATGAACCCGAAGACGAGTACCTCGATGGCTATGACGATGACCAGGAGACAGGCGAGCTATACATCGGTGCTGGGAAGAACCAACAACATAACAAAGACGACGAGCCACTTTTGTTGACACAGAATGGTGAGCCAGTCCTGAGGGACAGGGGCCGCCGCGTGCGCTTCCCTCGAAACTTGACCGCAACCGCCCCTGACCAAGACTCTGATACTGATGTCGAAGATGGCGAGGGTGGCGATGAAACCTCTGGATCCGACGACGGGGAGGATGGAGAAGACGGCGAAGACGAAGGAGAGGATGAAGAAGACGACATGCGGGAGGAACTGAGAAGCCTTTCTGAGGAAGCGGCTGCCCATGGGGCGGCGGGCGAGCACGAGCGAGAACAAGGGCGCTTTCGCACACGGAATGGGAACGATAGCGAGCCCGTTGGCCGCCCATCAGCATCAAAGGGACATGTTCATGACTTTGGACCTTTCAGCGACGATGAAGTTCGGCAGGAATCTCCGGTTCAGCTGGGACCACAATCTACGGAGACAGGGACACGGCTGGACCCTGAGCTAATAGACAAAATCACCGCCATCCGATGCGCCTTTCCAGCCGTGTCTACCATTTATTGCCAGAAGCTTCTCATCAAGCACGATAAAGACGTAGGCAGCGTTTGGAAGAAGTTGGCCCAACAGGTGAGGCCGCGGCTGGACCTGGCACATACCATGGTGTTGAACACCCAGCTGGAGTTACCCAACGAGATTCAGGTCCTGTCATCACCGCCAAGGAAGCAAGCTGAGGTGCCAGGAGAGGTGAGCCGCATTGAGGAAGACGACGATGATATATCAAGCGGTCTTTCGTCCAACGATGAGCAAGACGAACAGAATGCCGAGAAAACCAAATCGTCATCTGGAGGCGAAGAACACGATGACAGCGACAGCGACAGCGACAGCGTCAGCGACAGCGTCAGCGACAGTGACAGTGATAGTGATAGTGATAGCGACGAAAGTTCTGCAGGCGCCTCAGAGCCGGCAACTCTGTCTGTTGAGCGCAACGATGAAGACAGCGATCCAAGCAGCAGCAGTGGGAGTGAGTCGATGGAGAGTGGAAGCGAGTCCCAATATCCTCCGCCAACTCGGACCAAGAAGCAGCAGCGAAAGAAACACCAGGACACTGACAGTTCAAGCGATGAATCATCTGGCTCAGAGGTTCAATATCAGCAACCCATTAGCAGGCATCGGCGTCGGAACGTCATCGATTCCTCGCCACAAACTAGCCAAGCCACCTCTGACAAAGCTGGAATTGCGCGAGGCGCATCCAAGGCTCCTTACAAAGCCTCCTTGCCATCGGATGAGCCAGACAGCTCTTCTTCAGAAGAGAGCGATGAGATCAGCGGGAAGAGCAAGAAGTCAGGCTCCGACTCATCTTCAAGTTCCGATTCCGAGTCCGAGTCCGACTCAAGCTCAAGCTCAAGCTCGGAATCAAGCTCGGAGTCCGAGTCTGGCGCTCAAGCCAGCACATTTTCGAAGACTAAGACACCTATCACCTCACGGACGGCGAGCGCACAAAGAGCGTCTTCTGTTAGACTTGTTCCTCCTTCCTCTACAAACCAAGCATCCGATCGAGTCCCTGTGCCTCCGGGACAGGGTTTGACAAGAACACAGAAGCGCAACGCTCGTAGGAGGCTTCAAAAGCAGAGACAAGCGGTGTCGAGTGACGAGGCCGGTCCAGCAGATGCTGGAGGTACAAGGGCCAGCGATGCAGATCTGATTGCCAAGAAAGCAGCATTGCTCCGGTCTCTCGGGACGTCAGATGCCCCTGAGAGGCACTCCGAAGAGGAATCTGATTGCATCCGAGGTCCTTCGCCTGCCATGGATGCCGGTGCTAGTTCCGCGAACACAGATGTGGACTCTGAAGCCTGGAGACAGAAAATATCTTACCGTGCGGTGGAGTGTGTCAACGAGGGAGTGGAACTCAGTCAGCCTCCTTTCCCGTTTGTCCAGCGCTGGGATCCGCAGCAGCAGCGGCAACGCCGCGGCAAGAGGAAATCGCGAAATGATACCCAATTCTACGACGAGTCAAGTCAGCACAGCGCAAAGAAGAGAAGGGTTGAGCAGCCGTCGAGGCAGTTGGTTGGCGACTATGAGGAAGATGTGACATTAAACTACGACGATGTTCCTTCTCATCCAGAGGAAGGCCCCATGACGGTTGACCACACTGCCGGACCTGCGGGGTGGGTTCAACCTGCAGAGGATGAAGAAGACGATCTTCCACTTCTCCCACAAGACTTATCATCAGTGCCTTCACTTCATCCGGAGGATCTCAGAGCTGAGATGGTCATCGCTTGGAAGCAGCTGCTGATGAGCAAAGCGACAAACTGGCAGCCAATTTTAAGCGATTTCATGACTGCTGTCGTCATTGAAGTCGAGCAAGGTGGCCAGAACTTCAAGGTACAGCTTGCGAAGCGGGACAGAGACGTTGACAAACCCGAAAAGGAATACGACGAGGAAGGCCAACGGATCTATGGAAAGTTTGAGGCCCCCGATGACGATGACACCCAAGAAGAAGAAGGCGAAGGGGACGAAGATCTGGGCTTCCGAGACGTCTCGTTCGCTGAAATGACGGATCCACGCATCGTCCAACAACCCGCAAAGACAGATCCTATAGAGGAGGCCCCTCGGCTGCCGGATCCTCATATGGAGGTCGTAGACAGTCAGCCACAACAATACGGCGACTCAGAGAGACGCGATATTGACGACTCGCACGGAAATAGTTCTAGCAGCGATGGCGATCAGTCAACGACTCTTGATCGCGGGAATGATGGGCAGGGGCACGGGCAGCATATTGAGACATCTACGGTGGATCTCGATATCTCTCAGGGGACTGATACGGTCGGAGAGAGCTTCATTCCAGAAACAAACCCTGATATTGACATGGGCGATGAGGATGGAGACGATGACGAATATGACGACGACTACGACGATGAAGAAGGCGATGAAGACGGCGATGAAGATGACGATGTAGACGACAGTTCTGCGCAAGTCACCAACCCGGGTCAGCAATACTCCATCAGCGATGAGCGCCGTAAGGAAATCAGCCAGCTTATTAATGATGGAGGCTTCCGTCAGGAGGTGAGGTCATCCATCGACCAGTCGGAATTCCTTCGGATCGGTAGCCCGTCGCGACAGTTGGAGGAGGAGGCCACTGTACTGTTCTCACGCCAAGTAGACTCGCCGCAACGAGCCTCATCGGAAGAAGCGCCATCAGAGTATGGCTCCAAGGGCCCCTCACAACAAGTCTCCCATCCGACAGCGCCCAATTCCGCGCGAGACAGTTTCCACTCGGCTCTTCAATCACCCAGGAATGCACTCGCCTTAAGTCCCTTTGCAGGTATTTCTGGCCCTGCAAACTCCACTGGAGTGGTTGAGTATCCCAGCCTGAATGTCTCCTTCACCAGCCAGACCAGTGCCCGAAGTGGTCGGCAGTTTGATCCAGATTTCGTCGCGCACTCCGACGAGCTTGGGATCGAGCTACCAGATGAATTTGTCATGATGGATGACTTTGATGATGATGCTCCGCTGGACGGCTCGAACGAGCCTGATGCTGATACTGGCAACAACGGCCAAGGCGGTCGGGAAAAGACGCCCACTCAGCAGATTTATAACGACGACCTGCATAATGCAACAAACACAAACGCAGTCTTTACGCCGTTGAAGTCAACGCAGCTCGACCCCGAGGACAGTAGTCCTCCAGGCTCGGGCGGCTCAAGCTCCACACGCTCCTCGAGCATCTTCCTTGGGATCGAGTTAATAGGATCACAGCCGGCCAAGACAAAGTTTCAGGAACAAATCAAGGAAGAACATTTTGGTGTGGAGGACAGAATCAAGGGTGAGCCGATCTCCCAGCCAGCTCAGAGTTTGAGCCAGCTGCCGAACATCGACGAGGCAGGTTCGCCTCGGCCGGCGAGCTCGAGGTCCCCGGAGAAGGACAGAAGGATCCAGCCTCTAAGAAAGGGTAAGAACAAGAGTGCCAATGGGCTTTCTATCCCTGACGCCAGACCGAAATCGTTCATCGCTAGCTTCGATGCGTCGGTCTCGCCGCCTACGCGGCCCAAACCTCGCCAGCGCAAGGGCTCCGCTTCTTCGGCCGCAAGCTCACAAGAAAGCAGGAACTCCTTCACCGCGGCGTCACAATCAGACGTGAACGTTGCAAGCCAGACCAAGGCCGGCACCGGCACCGGCAGCAACCACAGGAACTCGCTGTTCAACCCATCCAAGGGTTCACAGGTGGTCTCACTCTTGCCTGATAGCCCTGCGCCAGAAGAATCTGAAGGCGAATCCGAGGACGAGGTGCATTGTGATCCTTTCGAAGAAGACGACACATTTGCGGAACACGAGGCTGCCTACACCGAGATGTACGCGGATGATGATGTCGACGAGGACTACATGGATAGTGTGCCAAGTCTGAAGAGGACCATGATAAGGAAACCGTCGTCGAGGGCGGAGAGGGGTGGAAGTGTGCCTCTGGCGGCGACAGCTGTAGCTGATGAGCAGGGGTGGGTGCCAAGTACATATCAGGGACCGTAGCGAAGACCTCTGGCAGGACTGAAGGGCGGTTGTCGCCGGCGGGTTACTAATATGTTTTGTCATCGGTATGTCTAGATACAGTGGTGTTAGATATGTAGATATCAATCATGAAACGGTGGGACATGGGCTATGGTTGCCCCCTTTTGCTCGTATCATTGGCTTTGCCTGACTTCTTTACGCCTAGGTGCCTCGTATGCCTAATGCAGAAGAGAATACCGGTACCAGTTGTTAGTATGAAACTGTCGTCGATTCGTCGAGGCTTTCTGTTCCTGAAAAGCACTATCATACATGCCCCCTGCCTATCTTCTGCAAGGCGTATGCACTACAGCTTTGGTTTTGAAACGCCCAGCCAATCATCTAACACGGAGGGGCATTTGCCAGGAGTGCATGCAACCACCCGGGCACCGCTGAGGGCTCGACGGGGAGTTTCTCTTGATCATGCCTGAAACTTTATTGAAGGTGGCAAAACTTTGGCAGCCAGTCCTGCGATACTGAAGAGTCCAAATTGCAACGATGCTGTGGGTCCTATTCTCTCTTGTTCACATACACACACTTTCTTAGAAAGACGATCTTGGGTCCGCGAATGAGCTTGGATTGAAGCATGTGAGCTTGTGTAGTAGGCTTGCAATACCATATAGTCAAGACAGTAGACATCAGCCAGTGTAAGGATTCGATGTTGGGCGATCTTCTGCAGCTGCAGCCAGGGAAGTAAGTGGTGACTGGAGGGTGTCGATGAACTAACCTCGAGCTGAACCATGGCACGAGTTTGTGGGTGTTGCACACACGGCAATGTACTTGTATATATGTTTGCGTTCCTCGTACTAAGCGACAGCTTTGCTTGGATTCCAATTTCACCTCACCTACCAAGCTTGAGGCTCTTCTTCTTATTCATCTTCTTCTACTTCCTCCCCTTCCGGTCAAGGGCTTGGACTATACTTTTCTGAGAAAGCTGGATCTATCTTACTCTTATTACCTTCTCTACAAGACTCTACAAGGAAACCCTCGTGGTTGTTTGGGTTCGGTCACCTCACTTGGCCAGCCGCTGGATCACATCCGTCACACGGCACTTGTTCACAGACTCTTGCGGTTGTGTAATAAACATCTCGAGATGCGGGCCATCTCTTTCATGCCGCTGGTCTTACCCGTGGCCCTTGCCAGCCCATTTACCTTCACATCACTACCAAACCAGAAGCATGTCACCCTGACCGCCCAAGACGGCCGGCCTCTAGTCCTCACCATCGCCCAGACCATCACGCGGACATGTACCACCACGCTCGAACCGCCAACACTCCCGGGGACTTCGGGGCCAAGGAGGACAGGTCGGCCTGAGGATGAGTTGGAGCTTCGGGCAGTCTTCGCACCCACGGGATCATCCGACTCAGCAACCCCGGCATCGACGTCCTCGGCGTTTTCAGCGTCCCCGTCGTCCGAGGATGAAGGCTCAGACGTAGGCTCAAACTCAGAATGACTTCAGAGTCAGACAGCGGGGAGTCGGAGGCAGAGACCAATGTGCAGAAGAATGCGGCGGCGGCACAAACGACTCCCGCACCACCGGCCAACGACCCGGATGTTGCTGCCGCACTTGCAGAGCAGGGGTACAGCCAGGTGACATATTACACGTGCCTGACTCGCGATGCTACATATACACATTGTGGGTGGCATGTTCCTGTGGTCAAAGTCAGCATGTCGGCCGAGCATGGTGGTGGGAGACGAAAGATAGGAGTGGCAGCTTTAGGCGCGGCGTGTGCAATTACCTTTGGAAATCTTATGTTTGGGGTTTGAGATCGTTGTTTTCAGTGGGCTCGCAGGCAAAGCATGTGTTTGTCTTTGGGGAGGGGAGCATAATATTCAGGGTTGGAGCCGGATCTGGAGCGAGCTCTTCTGAGACTGGATAGAAGACGTCGAACTGGAAGTGTGCAGACGGGTCAACCGGGGGGCGAAGGAAGTGGCATGGGAAGTTGAGGGAGCCCATAGTTGTTAGTATAGATTGATACCCATCCTGACTTGAGGCAGTTCCTTCTTTGATGTGGTGAGAAGGGGGTGGGTGGGGCATAGGGAAGAAGAAGATTTCATCAAGGCCAATTTCTACCCAGGTTCCGGTACTTGGAGTAGTTGAAGAATAATTGAACTGGGCTGTATATCAAGAACATAATAATGTGATGTCGAGTGAAGTCCCGGGAATTCTTTGGCCGCGCATGCAAATCCTTTATTTGATGCTATGATTGATCATGTAACCATTGGAAGCCCCATCCGTTTTTCACGACGCCATGAATCTCAATATAAAGAATTTTAGGTTTCCGAATAAGAATTCAGATGTGTATCGTACGTATCATGTCGATTGTCGAAAATGCAGCATCATTGCTGAAGCAGCAGATGCATGCATTTTGGTATCCTTCCTGTCTGCCTGTCTGCCTGCACATATGTACCGGCCAACCAAAGCCATAGCCCTCGCAAGCGCCCGACCAAAAACGAACTTGAAACCCATCTGCTCGCGAGTCGGCGGGAAGAAGCAGCAGGAGAGAGACCGCAGGTTGACAATCCGAACCCTAAATGCTGGGGCGAGTCGCTTATTTCTCCTTCTTGGCCTTGGCACCCTTGACCTTGGCGGTACCACGGAGGGTCTTCTGTCGGTTCTTGCGTTGCTTGCCTGTTGTGTGACAATCTCAAAGTTAGCCGTCCGTCCCACCCCGCCGTTACCACTGAATAGTTCCGGCTGAACGGGCACGTCCACGTCCATTTTCATGTACATGGCCACGTCCCGCCTGCCATGTCCCATCGTTTTCCTCCGAGGTGGAATATTGGGATTGTACGTACGCTGTTGTCTGGAAGCCTTCTCGATCTTCTTGGCCATGCCGACACGGACAAGACGGAAGTGGGGCTCGAACTTCTTCATGGCCTCGGGGGAGTCGTAGACGAGAGCGAAGCCAGTGGTCTTGCCGCCACCGAACTGGGTGCGCAGGCCGAAGACGGAGACCTGGTCCTTGCTGGCCTTGTACATGCCGGCAAGCTTGTCGCGGAGCTCATCCTTGGAGATGTTGGGACGGTTGGGGTGCAGGATGTCACTATCCAAAAGACCAGAGGTTAGCCAAACGTGTGTTCTTGCAAAGCACCGTTTGTTTTAAGCCCTTCTCTGAGTCCAAGTCCATCCATCTCTTTGCGCACGACGATGTTGTTGCTCATGTTGTTTGTTGTAACCCTCCACCACCAATGTGTGTTTTGTTGTCTGTACAAGTGGCAACAGAAACGATGTCGGATCGGTCGGTTCTTTTCACACAAAGTGATATCGTTTGTATGGCCATCGTTTGGCATGAGGGTATATATCGAAACATCGTATCGTCGTGCGCTTTCGGAGAGAGGACTCTTCTTCTTCTTCTTGACGGCTTTGGGGGGGCATCTGTTTTGGGAGGTTTTGTTTTGAAAATGCGCAACAGGAGAACAACACTCACACAACCATCTGCTTGCGACCCAGGAGGGGGTTGCGGATGAACTTGCGAGTTCGCAGGGTAACGGGGGTATCGACGTCCGCCATCTTGTCTAATTGTCGGGATGATGAGATCTCGAGGGAATGGTGGTACGATTGACAGAAAAAGACAAGAAGACGAAGACGGAAGAACTTCCACAAGATCTGGGCTTTCCAACGGCCGCGGAAAGCCAAATCGATTGCAGATTTTTGGTGGTCCTCGGATTCGCTGGTGCGGCCTGGTCCGTGCGCACGTCTCGGTCAAATTCTTAATCCACCTCCGGTTCTTTTTGGTGGGGGGGGGGACTGAACTCCAGCTGGTGTCAACCCAGTCTGCCAGCCTAAAGCCAACATTTGAATGAACCCACTTGTGTCAGGTGACCAGTCATGTGAGTTTCCTAGGTGTCCAGGTGGACCTTGACAATTCCAAGTACCTAAGTACCCGGAATATGCCCAGGTGGTCTACCGCATCGTCCAGGGTTAGGGTGTGTATCGAGCACCTACAAGTTTCTTACTACCCTCCCCCCCACTACCCATACTTGCCCCGCAATTATACATGACTTTCGACATTTGATGTCGTCTTGTATGCTCTACTCTAGTACCATGCTTTGGAAATCCCTTCTCTATCTCACTCTCTCATTTCCTCTCCACTAACTGAAAATCTCACCTCGACAGGCGTCTTCTCTGCTCTACTTACTTTTTTTCCTTTTTTTATGTACTGAATGGGTACTTCTGGGCAAATATGACTGGGTCAGAAGAAGGCCTATCACGGCTTGATCGCGCTGCCATCGACCGGTTTTGCTATCAATATCTTCAGCTCGAGACCCATCTGGATTATCCCGATGGCCAATTATTGAAGAGGGCGGGCGTTCAAGATGAGATCTTTGACCGCATCTTCTCGGGCCAGTCGCACTCTGCCAAGCAACCAAGGCTCCAGCTGCGAGCACTGAAGGAACTGGTGGCTAGAATCCAAGCAAGCATCAGTGATGATGAAGCCGACGATTATGTATGATGATAGACCATATCCAACTGAGATTCATTCGTGTATTTCAAAGCCTTTGAATGGAACTCCGCCCTTGCTGACCACATTCCAACTCAGGAAGTATCTGATAAGCTTATGGATCACCTCGGCGAGCTCATGTTCCATCCCCTAATGCCCGTGGCTGATGAGGCACAACAAAAGTGCATTGTCACTTATCACATGTCCCTACTGCAGTCCCCAGTGGATATTGATATCCTGGAAAACCGCGCACTCATCTCTGCTGCCGGCACCACCGGCCTCCGAACATGGGAAGCTGCCCTTCATCTCGGCCAATTTCTCTGCGTCAACGGCCCTCTCGTCGCCGGCAAGCGAGTCCTGGAGCTTGGCGCTGGCACCGGATACCTCTCAGTTCTCTGTGCCAAATGTCTCGGGGCGGCCCATGTCACAGCATCTGATGGGGCAGAAGAGGTTGTCGACAACTTGGCCGACAATTTTACTTTGAACGGCCTGGACTGGGACTTCAGCGGTTCCCGTAAAGCTCGCCTGAGTCCCAAACTGCTCAAATGGGGCCACGCGCTGGTCGGCACGGAAGAGCCAGAATGGATGGGCGGCCAGAAAATCGATCTCATCATCGGAGCCGATGTCATTTACGACCAAAGAACTATCCCGTCACTTGTATCGACCCTCAACGAGCTCCTGGAGCTCCACCCGGGTGCCGAGGTTATCATCGCTGCCACTCAGAGGGCTATTGAGACACTCTCAGCCTTCCAGGACGCCTGCGCCCGGAGCAGTCTTCGGGTGGACGAGCTTAAATTTCCAGCTCAGGAGCAGCAAAATGTACTGGAAGATCGAGGCCAGCCTCATGGACCCCTGACGCCTTTTTACCCGTCCCACACGCCTATACGTATCCTGCACATTTCCGCCAGGACCAGAAAGTGACGGCAATGCCTTTACCCAGGAGTAGTGGGGACGATTGGTCCTCGACTCGATTTGACATTCGAAAAGAAAGTAGGTCACGGATATGCGGCCCCTCTCTGGCGGTTCCAGGAAGATGTGTGCTCACAGAAGCCCTGGACCTTGCCATACAACCACTTCCATCCCGTATTCCCACATCTGCTACCGATGGCTCCCTGTTATCTTGATGCTCGATGATATTAGTTCGCGATGCTAAAGAAGGTCAGAGTATCACCAGAGTTGCAGCTTGAGATGAGGCTGGAAGCCCGGATGATTTGCGACGGCGAAGAGCCTGTTGAAGCAGTATCTTCTTGATCCTGGTAAAGAAACTGGCCGCCAGTTCGAACCACGGAATGATTCTGACGCCACACGGACTTGTTTGCGTATGTAGAGCTTTCCTCCAACTCTCTCCCCCCAATGGTATTCACTCTTCATGTCAAGAGTGGCAACTTGGCCTCTCGGAACCTACATAAACGAGTTAGTATACAGCATTGTTCCATCTCGTGCCTCCGAAGACACGGATTGGCGATAAGAGGAGGCACCCTGTTTTTGCAACAGTGTCGCGACGATGATGTACTTTAAGCAATGGGTGCCACGTTCAGCCTCCATATATTCCCACCAACGACTGGATGTTACATGGTCTTCGACTCCGTTGCACAAGTTCTGAAGCTCTTCTCTATCGGAATAAACATGTCTATCTCTGGGTAAAGTCGAGGTTTATCTGCACACCATCCCATGCCTGTTGAATCTAGCGTCTAGACCATCGCCCTACTCTACTATGCTTGGAAAACAATCAACGAAGTGCCCTTTGGGAACACCCGCCTGGGGTGTCACTTAAAGCTTCGCTCTTGCTCTAAACTTCTCATTCTGCTTGGCCAGTGGTGCTGCCTCCTCGCCAACTTGCCCCTGGCTCTGGACCTTCCCGGGCTTTCCCAGCTTCTCCGACTTCTTCGGTGCACTGAGGTACCCTCCCTTCTCATTGTCCGTATTGACAATAGTGCCATTCTCATCCCGTTCGATCCCCAGTTCCATCAGTTTGAAGAAGGCGTTCTTGAAATCCTCGAAGAAGACATCCTTATCCTTCGCATACAGCTTCACCCACTTAGAGAACTCAGCATCACGCACAAGGGCCATGTCTGTGGGCAGCATCATGAGCTCGTCTTCTGTGATCGGATCGACTGCTGCAAACTGCACAATCCCGGACTCGAGCTTCTTCTCCTTCCACTCCTCGGATACCAGGAGCCGGTAGTATTGATTCGAAAACCTCGTGGGATTATTCACCCATTTGCCCTCGAACCCGGAATTTGCCGTGTGGCATCGTCCCAGATTATGCGCACCGCACAGAGCCACGATCTCTCTGTCATTGAAGCCCATCCTGTAGAAAACGGCTCGGACGTGATCCGCACCCAGCGCGCCATCGGGCAATCGCCCCCGCGGCGGGAGCTTGCTGTCGTCGACATAATCTGTCCTCCCCGGAAGCCAGGGGATCTCAGGGCCGCCCATGGCCTGGATGGCTGTGACGCCGGCAAGGGTCCAGAGGTCCGCGTACGTTATCCAGGGATGCCGACGCTTTACCGGCTCGAGGAAGAGACGAGCATGTTGCAGACCCGCGTTAGCAGGGTCGCCACCTTCTGCCTCGTAGCGCATCCCTGCGCCACTTGAACCACCTGTATCTGTTTCTGCGTCGTATGTGCCAGCTGAATGCCTGCAAGGGACTAGGTGTCAGTTATGTAACCCAGGTGTGAGGGTGAGGGTGATCTTGGGGTCGGGACATCGTACCAGGCGAGGCGCACGATAACAGGGCCTGCACTACCGTCATCGTATTCTGGCTGTTTGAGGAGCTCAATGATGGACTTCTTCACAGCGTCAAAGTCCCCTGGTTGAGATTCACGATGCGTTGGTGTGCTCATCATGTCTGAACGGTTCGACCAGATGGTGGTCGGATGTCTGTCGTCGCCTAATATCTGTATAATATGCACCTGTGCTAGAACTGGAAAGGAAAGAGAGCGGTGAACAACAACAACAGCGGGACCTATGGCTATATGGAATTTATGAAACAAGAACAGGCCATGTGTTTAACACAGTGAAGGGACGGGCGTTCGTAGATGGTCATAAATGCATTTATATCAAAGGTCGAGGGGGGCGAGAAGAAGGTGTCCGGAACGACAACCTCGGCTCTTTCAGCCCCAGTATCAAACTGATCCACCCTTGAGGCCCTCGCTGTGGGTCATCCCAGCTCTTTGACAAGTCTCATCCGTTTTCGACCCGTTCTTATTGGCTCCATGAATGGCTTTCCGGAAAGGAATCTGGTGAGTGGGTTTGTTTCCCGAACGATTCATGTGAAATCCTCGTGACGCAATCGACTACTTGTGACAGTAATTAGTTCAACGGCTGGATAAGGCGGAGAACAATTGATTTATGAACCCTTGACCTATTTCTGGTGCTATCTTCCCCAGCTAGTCTAGCCCACTTGCTCTTGAAGAGTACCCATGATACTAAATTACATACCTAAATATGCTCTAAAGTATCCTATCCAGGCCTATAAATTCGTAGAAAGAGTAATGAAGCCAATTATGCGTCAGTAGACAATACAGTGATGCGGGTTACCTTGAAGCAATCATTACTGCCGTGATTAGCAGTCCTCACCTGTAGGTGACGAAAACTCACTGTCCAGGTAGTTCACTATATCCAAAACGTACATAAGTAACTTCTTCCACGTTAAGCTCATTGTCAGCAGAGTGTACAACCTCTGGTGCACTCCAAAGAGGAACCGTCAAGCCGAAATCACAATCACCAGAGGAGGCATAACGCCAAGACAGCAAACACTGTTCAGGGCGCCAGGGCGCCAGGGCGCCAGAACCATTTCTTTGGCGATACATAGCTCTCAACATTGAAAAGGACAGGGCTCATGGGTACAATGTTCCCATGCGAGGCCCTACAAGGTCGATTGGAAATGTGAATACCATCACCGATTAGAGAAAAGTCTTCATATCCATATCGCGTTTCTCTAAAGAAGACCAGTTGACGGGATCACCGTCGTGTTCAATGGGGACTTTGTATTCAAGTCTCGACTCTATCTTGGGTCTGGTCATATTACTAGCCAAATGTCATGAGAAGCACATGGATTGATTGGGTGGGCTATCGTAATTTGCAGATGGAAGCAATCGAACCGGTAAAGCAATACCCTCATAATTAATTACTTATTACCTCAATGCTCGATCTGCGCCTAGGGCATGCGCACGTCCAAAGTCGACAACTATGATTGCTCGAGACTTGCCGGGCATTTAATTATGGTTATTGCTAATGCAAACCCGTGACGGAAAGTAACAACCTTGGAACGATCAGTCGAACGTCACCACCAAACACTCCGACCATGATCCCCCGGGGCTTGTTCCATACTAACAACTCGTGGACAGCCTGGCACTTCCAGGACTTTCGTGGAAGCTTTGAGGGTTGCTAACGTTAATCGAGGATCTCACAGACTAGAAACCTTGGAAGGCGGTAAATCAGGTTTGTTAAGCACCTCACTCACCTAGGTCGCAAATCAGATCATTAGGAGCGCACATTACCTCTGACTCCTTCTCCTGGCCAAGTAGGTGCCGCGTGCCTACATTAGTTTCTGTGCCACCCTCTCATGACCCCCTCTTCAGTATTTCAGTACTGAGGTAACTGCGCCCTCCATCACCAACGTAACGTATGGGAAAATGCCAGCGGGCAGCTTTGTGGGCTGGACCCGGGCTTTGGAGACTTTCATTTGGAAACCTTTGATGGGTTCCAGGGCAAGTCAAGGGCAAGTCACTGGGAAGACCTGTTCGATCAAGGGCTTACCTTGTTCCACCTGCCAGATACACAATCTCTAGGCAAATAGAAGAGGACAACGTGGGAACTGTGACGGCTCTGTCAGATGGTTGATTAGACCCAATATGCCAACAAGGTTCGACGTTTATTCCTCCTCCTTGCTCATTCCATCCCGCAGAATCTCGACCTGCTTCTTGACTTCTGTCCACAAGATGTACTGATCCAGGTCGTCGTTGTCATCACCACTTTCATAGTCTAGGATACTGACCCACCCATCACGTACATCCTCGATCGTTTGATGCTCATCTCCCATGCGAGCAATAGCCAGTAAAGCGGCAACAAAAGCCTCTTGCATGTAGGCAAAGCTGAAGTCGTGGGTGACACCGGCGATGGCATCGCAAAGTTTGTCGGGAAAGTCGACATCCTTGTTGTCCTTCAGCTTGTTCTGCCAGAATTGGCAGTACATGGTGCGTTCCTTCATGTTCGGGTTGTCAAACAGGTATTTCCTGTCGAAGCGCGATGGTCGTTGCTGAAATCAAGTCAGGACATTGACATACTGTCTCGGTTTGGAGTGGAATCAGCACTCACAGATATGCCAGGGTCCAGTCGGTCCAGGTGGTTGGTGCTGCCCACCATAAATATGCCGTCGTTTGATTTGAGCCCGTCAACTTCGTTGAAGAAGTAACTCTTCACGGCGTCCGTGACAATGGTGTCCAAGTCTTCCATGATTAGGTAGCAGGGAGCCATCGCCCTGGCCTTCTCGAAGATCATTGCAACAGATTTTTCAGGTCCGTAATACTGAGCGTGATGTAGTCAGTAAACGGGAACCCCCCTCACCAATAGATGTGCTTTACAGCCAAAAGACCAGGGATTTCACGGCGGTGAAACTCACAGACATAAGCGACCGAACGTACAGGGTCGGAATTGGATCCTTCAGGCTGTACAGCTGATGCATCATCGCCTTGATGCTGATGGTTTTACCATTCCCTGGCGGGCCGTAGTAGATGACTCCTCGCTTCCATGGAACACCGAGTTTCTTGTAGCTCTCACGGCCATTGTAGAAACTCATATGATCATCAATGATGGCCCTCTTTCTCTCGGAATCCATGATGACATTGTCCCACTTGGCATTGCGAATACTCTCAAACAACTCCCGGCTCTTCTTCCAGGCTCCTTGGTCGAAGACCCATATTTCATCGTGCAAGTCATTGAACCACTTCCCGGCGGCAAGAACAAGACCGTTGGCTAGATCGAGAGACGTGGATAGAATGAAAGTTATCTTGCCTTGTGGGTACGAGCCGACAAGGCCGTCCCTTGCGCTAACGATGTATATGATAAAATCGTGGCCATTCCATTTGTAGAGAAACCTGTCAAAAAGAATGTCGTGGATGATAACACCTCGACCATCACCTCGAGAAGGAGGGACGTAGCCAGTGAGGGCCAACGAGGAGGGCAGAGGTCCGGGATGTGAGGCGCTGGTGCTGGCGTTCGGGTGTGTCTTGGACGGCTCATCCGGGATTGGATGGATCAATCCGTGGCCGGCGTTGGCGAAGCCAAGCAAATCGACAGGATAGTATGGATGAGTGATAGTGCATTCGAGGTTGGGATACTGTCTCTTGAGAGAAGCAGCAATTGTCCCAGTGGTGTCGACTCGGGGAGCACTGGAATGGCTGAAGTATGTCTTGGTGATGTCGTCTTCCGCCATCCTGACTCTGGCAATCGATGGATGATGATGTATGGGCGAAAGACAGAGGTTGTGAATGATGCGGGCAGTGAGTGTCCTTTGACTGAGAATCTCTTTCGAATGAGAGCGATGATGTTCAGAAGAGAAACCATCCATCAGCCCCGCCTCAGACCTGGACAGAACGTCATATTGAGGGCATTCCTGTACCACGGCGTAGTGTACAACAAAGAGAGGAAGGACGTCAGCATGGGTAATGTGCAGTCCACCTCAGGCCTCACACCACAGATTGCACGTACATATGTACACTAACTACACATTCTAAGCCTCGCAGTCTGCCTGCATCTGCACCTGCAGATAGGATTCTACGTTGACGTCAACTCAATTGATCCAGGTCCACATAGAGTCTCTGTCTGTGGCCGTGACAGTGACCCTGAGGCAACCATTGAGACCTTTGAGGTTGCCTGTGAGGTCGGCTTGTCGGTCTGTTGAAAGACAGATCCCGGGCGTGACGGTGGCGGAGCAGCTTGGCGTTGGCCGTGGACCGCAGAAGGATCACAGAACAGGGGATCAATATCATGTGTCCATTGGCCATTGGAGCATGTAACGCAGTGATTTACTGGGTCCTGCGTGCCCATGATTGCCTGCTGGGCATGTTGGGACAGCACAGCAGAGGCACAGTCGCTACTACCTGTGTAAGCCGTACAGCAGCTAAGTAGTAGCCAGCCTGAGGCTGAGGGCAGTGTGCTGTGCATGCGGTTGCCTATATCCTATCTACACAGTACCTAGGTAGTACTTTACTTTTGGATCGTATCTGTCAGTTCTGAGTGGACAACAGATAGTTGCTGTGGATTTACTATGGCTCGTTCTGCCTGGAAACATCCCGGCTTGCTCTATAATTTGGCCTCACATTTCCAGGTACTGTGATGATCCCCGATTGACTCAACGCCGGATTGTTGACCAAGCCGCCATCTTGCTCGAGTGAGCAAGAAATCCTCCTAATACTTATATGACCGTATGCCGCCGACACTTCCAATCTACTTCCAAATGCCAACGCAACCCAAAGATTTTTGCCTACTTATTTCTCTTTGAACGTACAGTCTCACACCAACAGTTTGCCTGGGACGTTTCCTGAAGATCAAAGGCACTCCCTTTCTCTTGGTATTCTCGAGACAGATTTCCCGCCCTACCAATACCAGAGGTGATTTGTGTACTCAGCCTGGCGATATTGGAGAACAACTCGAGATCTGCAAAACCGGTTCAAGTCATGGCCTCCTTGAGCAACGCCTCCACTCACTCCAGCGACGTGATGGATGACAAGAATGCTCCGAGCAAGACCACCAAGGACTCGCTTCTAAGGCGTGCAACATCTAGGCTGCGATGGCTCTATTGTTCCACTGACGAACCCAATCCCAGCAATCCATCCAGTGATGCTGCCAGCAAGAAAGACGATAAGGACGAGGCCAAGGACAAGGACAAGGATGAAAAGCCCGAAGACCAGACCATGAAGGCCGAGTTCAAGCACCTTGACAGGAAATTCGACAGCGAGGACCAGCCATATTTCATCGAGCGCAAAAAAGAAGACATCGACAAAGGCGAGAAGAAGGACTGGTGGCAGCTTTATGCATTCTGTGTGGTCCGACGGTACGACTCTGATGGAGACCTCGATCAGACATATCTATATGTGAATCCTCAGCCTCTGCGACAGCTGCTCAAAGACGTTATTGGGCAGTATCCCGCCGACCCGATCGACGTGGATGATGTGCAAATCACGGCGCCCTACCACTCACTATTCTACTACCGTAAGGAGCTCGAGGAAGTAGGCCTGAAGCGCTTTGAGGAAAATGGTGACACCCAGTCCCTCGAGCAGTTGAAGTTGCTCCTAGGCTGGATCAAGACGACATTCGAGCTTGAGATCGCAGCCTACGAAAAGTGCATGTCAAGCGAACTCAAGGCTATTGCCTACGACAAGATATGGACTGTCTTCCAGCCTGGCACCATCGTGCATGCTCAGCACCTCAAGCTCAACCGCGCCTTCAGCGTCGCCGACCACTGGTACGATGCCGATGACGCTGAGAACCCAGCCTTCAACATCAGCTGTAGCTTTGTCGACTACGATGGTGATAGGCTTGGTACTAGGAGGATCATTCTGGAAATCCCCAAGTACACCGGCGTGCGGGAGATCCGGAAGCAAGATATCAAGCCCCTTGAGCTGCTCGAGAACGCGGACGAGGTCAGGGAGGAGTTGATGGCCCGGGGCAGGAAGTTCGAGCAGTACGCCATGGGTCAACACTTCATGCAATACGCTGGCCTCGGCTTTAAGAGACACCCAGATTGCCCAAACAAGTACATCAGGTTTGATGCTTCAGGCAGGGTTATGGTCGACGTCAAGACATACCACCGGCTCGATGCCAATGATGCCATCTGGGTTTACAGTTTTGACAAGGACCACGATGGTAACAAACTTACGGATGAGGACAGGCTTATCACCAACGCGATGGTCCGTGGATACTCCCTGAACGCCAAGAGGTTCCTCGAGCTTTGCATCGACAATTTGTCCGAGATCCAATGGAATACCAACTGCTTCGATGAACTCGTCCTCGATGCCACCACCAAGAAGACCGTCCAGGCTCTGGTGTCTACCCACTCGCAGAAAAGGGAGCCGTGCGATGATAAGGACACTTTCGACGACATTGTCAAGGGCAAGGGGAAGGGACTCGTCTGCGTGCTCCATGGTCCTCCGGGGGTGGGAAAGACCTTGACAGCCGAGTGTGTCGCCGAATTCGTCCAGCGACCCCTGTTTATGGTGTCTTCTGGAGACTTGGGTGTGACGAGCGAGCAATTGGACAAACAGTTGACTGAGATTATGGACATGACTTCCACTTGGAGAGCCGTGTTGCTTATCGATGAGGCAGATGTCTTCCTCGAACAGAGAGCCCTGCATGACCTCCACCGAAATGCAATGGTGAGCGTCTTCCTGCGTGTGTTGGAATACTACGCAGGCATCCTGTTCCTCACAACGAATCGTGTGGCAACATTCGACGACGCCTTCAAGAGTCGTATCCACATCCCAATCCGATACACCGATCTGGACATCAAGTCTAGGTTGCAGATCTGGCGCAGCTTCTGCAAGAAGGTCCCCGGCGGTGTCGACATTTCAGACGATGAGTACGAGATACTGGCCGAGCACGATCTCAACGGAAGACAAATCAAGAACGTGATCAAGGCAGCTGAGAGCCTGGCAGCGTTCGACAAGGTTGCCCTAGATTTCAATCAGCTGCAACAGGTGACCAAAATCCAGGCAACGTTTGAGAAGGACCTAGAGAGCTTTGGCGACATAGACTACACCGCACCGGGGTCGGCCAAAAAGCATGCGGCAAGTGGACACATGTACTACTAGACAGAAGCACAGCTACAGATATAAACCATTTGTGAAAATTAGGATTAATAATATACAGAAAGATAAATTGTAAAGGCGTAATTCACACTAAAGCAATGCTTTTCACGTAACAAAACAAACTAGTATATTACAGGTCAATGTAGTGTAGTGTCCTATGCAGCGCTGGATTGTTTGTAAAATTCATTAGCCCTTAGAATGAAATAGAATATAGCAATACTTGCACTATTATAATAGCTATATTGTGTTATATATACATGAAGACTGTATCTCAATTACATTATACTTAAACCTCTATATACTAGTTGTAGTATATATTAAATATAGATTTTTATATACTATTTATATATAAAGAAAGCTTTATAGAATTTTACTAACAATTTAAGGTCTATACTTATACTTATTCTATACATTCGAAAAGTTATAAGAACTAGAAATATATTATGTTTATTGTTATAAATATTATATTAACGTATAACTGCTTTATACGTTTATTATATAACTGTAATAGCTAGTTACACTATAGAAGTAGTTTGTTATATATATATAATATTATTATTAGTGATAACTCTGACGTATACAGTATAATAAGTACTACTATCGCTATATTTTAATATATATTCCTTTATATATTCGATAAGGATATAAGACATATATATCCCATTATATAATAATAATGCTTGAAGTAGAACATGTTTAATAATCGCTCTGCTATTAGGCTAAAAGGGTTAGGCTAGATCTAAGCTGGCAACTAGCTCAATTATATACCTATATAGGCTTTAAAGTGCATTTTTCTTTTAGGGTTTACATTAATGTTTCTTTAAGAAGCAAGAAAATATATATAGTGTACTCTTAGTGTTAGTTATCTTCTTATCTTTATATCACTTATATCCTTTTTACCTGAAGTATAAAGGATACAATTTTCTTCTGCTGGTATTTACTCTTAACTAAGAATATTATTTATAATAAGATAATTAAGCTTAAGACAGAAGCTGAATATAATATAATAAAGGCTATTTATACAGAAGCTTAAATATATAAGAGTTAGTATATTAAAGAATAAGATCTGTTATATTTCAGTATATATGTTTTATAAAATACTACTGTATTATTATGACTTATATATAGTAGATATCTGATTTCTAATATATATTAATTTAAGATATATATAAAGTTAATGCTTCCCTTAGAATTAGCCCAGCTTCGCAATTAAACTATTAGTATATTTATAAACTGGTTATATAATTATATTCCTAAGATAAAACTACCTCTTAAAGCTACTAGTATAATAAACTATTTATAACTAGATAACCCTAGATATAATTATTTAAGTGATTATATAATACTTATATATAGATTAAGAATAAATAAGATATACTAACAGTAATACTTTATAGTATACTAAATAACTAAGCAAGTTGTTCAATTCAAACACTTATTTCACTATTATAGTAAAAGTAATGCTATTTAATAAATATAATACTTAATAAGTATAATACTTATAATATATAATACTCCTTATTATAATTTAAGAGAATATACTAGAGAAATATATAAGTTAGTAATATAGTATAATACAGTAGTATATGTTTCTAAGAAGAAGATATAAGATAGTTAACGTTAGGGAATAGTTTCTTTTATAACTAATGATAATAATTATAACCAGCTTCTTAAGGATCCCGATGCTTGATTTCAAATAATAGAAGTAAATATAGAACACTAGTTAGTTCCTTATACGTCCTGATACATCTATATATATAGTAACTTATAAGGTTAAGTTATTATATACTTCTAATAGTTAGATATTAACTAATCTTATAAGTTTTATATTTATATATATGTATATATATAACAGATATATAGGCTAAGTATAAGAGTTAATAAATTATTATTTTTTAACCTATTGAATAATATACTAGAAGCCTTACTATCAGCTTTAACATTATATTTTGTCTATTAATAGTATACTATACTAGTAACAGAAGCGAATTATAATAGCGGAAATTATTAGTATTATAGTATTAATATACAGTTGTAATTATATAGACTGTACAAATTGATATAATAGTGAACTAAAAAAAACTCTAAGCAATAATGATTTACGTCCTAGTCTATAAAGTAAGCTAAGAAGAGTATAATAAAGACTTCAACTAGCCTTGACTATAAGCGTTTAAACACTTCAACGCTAGCTACTGCTTACTATATTTAAAATTAAAGGCTTATATTATATTATATTACCCAATATACCAGAATATAAATATAATAAGTGAATTAAACGTTTTAATTTATATTGACTAGCAGGTATATATAAACTAGTTTATAAAGCTTTACGGTATAGTGAGTGTATATGGCAGTATAGTATACGTTACTACCCCTATTAGTGTTCAAAAACACTAATATATTAAAAAATATAATTCAAAGACTCTCTCTACATATACAGCTCCTTTACAGTTTAGTGTCTTATTATATACTGTATTACCCTTATTGATTTTATTTACCCCTATGTTAATCATTATATGTATACTTAGTGTTCTGTTCCCTTTCGACCCCAATATTTATAGTATTACTTATCTGCTGTAACATTTCAAATATTTAAATACATAGGTGTAACATCTAAACTCCATTTATATAAAGCAATTAATAAGGTATCTTCGGTTCTCTAATATAATAATTAGTTACTGGATACTTACTTCATTTACTAACTTTATACTTTACATGCCCTCAATAAACTGTCTTCCGCTAACTTACTATATTAGAGCTTTCGCCTATAGAGATATAATGCACTTATATACTACATCATCTACATAAGTCTATAAGAGATACTTAAATCGCTAAAGGAGAAGGAAGTACTTAAATAATTATAATATTTACCTATAGTATAATATATACAATAAGTTGTTACAAGTGATAAACTTGAGCTTATAGCTAATCTAGTACTACCTTTATCTTTATACCTCTAGAAGTTAACAAAGACAATAGCTATTAGTATAAGCTTTATAACAAAGATATCATATACTGAGACCGCTGTTAATATACTTAAAAGCTTTTAAATCTACAGTAAAACAGAAACACTAATAATAATTCCATCTATTTACAACTATAAAGCTATATTCCAGATATAGTTATAACTAGTACAATAGTAGATTATAGTTCGGCTCCAACTTGTATAAGTATTTCTCTAGATATGTGCGTTTCTAGTTCTAGTTTACTTTCCTTCTCTTTTGCAACAATTCAATTTTATTCGCAAATATACCTAATTTAAGAGCCTTGCCTCTTTTTATGTCTTATACTGTGACATTATAGCAAGACTTATATCCACCTAACTATTACATAAATTAAGGTATATTATGAGTCAGAAGTAAGATATCTAAAGTCTAATATCTTAAATTCTATCACTATAGTAGGGTATAATATAAACATACTAAGATATACGATATAAACTAAAAAGATACTTATAACTATTATAAATATCACTTGTTATTTTAATATATTATAAAGCTATATTAATATCATTAAAAGCTTATATAATAATATTATATACAGCATAAGTATAAAACACATCTGTAAATGTTTACCTGATTATTATTTTAAGGATTATACTATTAAGTGTAAGCCTAAACATATTACCATATAATAAGATATATAGAAAGAAGTATAAGAATAGTAAGGTATACTAG